>JBBGZY010001974.1:780000-875000 GCA_037952925.1 Lithobates clamitans
ACAATCTTATTCCACACTAATCTTTTGGATGTAGATCTCTTTGTGGGCATAGTGATTTGCTACAATTAAATTGTTGATTATTCAATAGCACCATTAGGCTTGTGACATAAAATATTACCTTACCCAAAGGGGTTGGTTTATTAAAGGCAAATAGGCTTGCATTTTGCAAGGAATGTACACTTTGCTTAGTGAATGAGGTGAAGCTTTGCTGCCTTCCATCAACCAAATCATCTGCAAAAAAATAATATATATACAGCGCTCAGTATAAATGAGTACACCCCAACAGATTTATCAGAAAATCTTTCCTTTCCTTTCAGAATCAACATTTTCTATGGGACACTATACTACAAAAACACCTCCGCAAATGTGGGCCATTGATTGCAACCAAGATTTGTTAATTTGCACAAAGTATTTTTCCTAACAAATTCTTTTAAATCCATGTTGCAAAAATGAATACACCCCAATGAAAGCTAAATTTTAGACCACAAAATCCTAATTAAAAAAATAATTAAATTACAGGTGAGACTAATTCTTCATTAAACAGGTGTCCAGCAGACCTTTTTATTCTAAAAAGTGCATTACTCAACAAAGATAAAGAAAATAATTTCTTTACACAAGAAAGGGGGAAGCCTATAAGAGGATCAGCAAAGCTTTTACTTATCAGCCAAAATACTGTAACAAAAGTGATACAAAAATGTAACAAAGATGGAACTGCAACCATCTCACAGAGACGTCCAGGCCATCCACGGAAGGTAACACCTCGGCAGGAGCGTCTTCTAATGAGAAGGGTTGAAGGAAATCGCCATGCAAGTTCACTGCAGTTAGCTAAAG
Organism: Lithobates clamitans; assembly: GCA_037952925.1. NCBI lineage: Eukaryota > Metazoa > Chordata > Amphibia > Anura > Ranidae > Lithobates > Lithobates clamitans. The sequence continues at coordinate 780,832 of JBBGZY010001974.1, forward strand.
AAGTAGAAAGCCAAACTGGGGTGATTATTTCCTGCGACACAATATGGCGTACACTGCAGAGGAATAGTATGCATGGGTGTTGTCCACGAAGGAAGCCTCTCCTAAAGCCCACGCACAAAAAAAGCCTGCCTAGAATTTGCCAGGGCCCATGCTGAAAAAGAGGAATACTGGGACTCTGTACCTTGGAGTGTTGAGACAGAGCTAAATGTTTCTGGAACTGATGGCTTCAAAACTGTATGGCATTGCAAAGGTGAGGATTACAAAGAAAAATGCATGGTGTCTACAGTGAAACATAATGGTGGCAGTGTTTTTCTGTGGGGCTGCATGAGTGCTACTGGTGTCGGAGCGCTGCATTCCATTGATAGTATCATGAATTCACAGATGTACTGCTCTATATTGAAAGAGAAGATGCTACCATCACTGCTTGTGGTGTTTTTATGCCACTGCCACAGCTCCCGGAGAGTAGTCCCCCATTATGTCTTCGGCTCTCAGCACCCCATTTGAAATCTATAGCTGACTTGTGCGTAACCAGGGGGGATTCTCCCCCCTCCCCTTTTCCTTAGCCTCTCTTTCTTGGCATCGAATACCATATTGCATATATATGCACTTTTTTGCAGATACAAGTATATGTACCCTGGACTGGCTCCTGATTAGTGGAAAGAACCCACGAAACACATAGAGACTTTTTTCGATGCTAAGCTATCGCTACCATCTGATCATACTTGCTTTTACAATCATTCATTATGGACTTTTTTATATCACTTCGAGAGGTCTAGGTTACCTACCAACACCACAGTGGTGCAGCGATATGTATGTAAATACATATATATATGTGTGTGTGTATATATGTATATATATATATATATATATATATATATATATATATATATATATATATATATATATATATATTACCATATGTTACTGATTAGCAATACTCAACATGTGTAATATGTACCAATAAACATGATGTTGTATATCATTTTTTTTTTTTTTTTTTAAAGCGCCACATAGCCGTGTGTTTCATTTAAAGTCCCAAATTGCCCCTCCTTCTTCTTTTTTTTTTTTTTTTTTTTCACTGGAACTAAGGGGCCAAGCCTAACTCCTGAAAAACAACCCCACACCATAATCCCCCCTTCACCAAATGATTTGGAGCAGTGCACAAACCAAGGTCCATAAAGACATGGATGAGCGAGTTTGGGGTAGAGGAAATGGAGTCCTGACCTCAACCCAATAGAACACCTTTGGGATGAATTAGGGCAGAGACTGTGAACCAGGCCTTCTTGTCCAACATCAGTGCCTGACCTCACAAATGTACTTCTGGAAGAATGGTCAAACATTCCCATAGACACACTCCTAAACCTTGTGGACAGCCTTCCCAGGAGAGTTGAAGCTGTTATATCTGTTAACTCCAACGCCAATCGGTGGCTCTCCCTGTCGGGGGGGGGGGGGGGGGGGTCAGCACATTGATTATCAGTGCAGCCCCCATCAAAAGGTGCCCATCAGCTGCCAATCAGTTCCCAACACCTGCCAGCTTGTCCCCATAATAAACGCCTGTTAATGCCCATAACAGTGCCAATCAGTGCCCTATCAGTAATGCCTGTCAGTAGCTCCTCATCAGTGCTGCCTATCTAGTGCCACCCATCAGTGTCCATTAGTGCCGCCTATCAGTGCCCATCAGTTTTTTGTTTTGTTTTTTAATTGCTGGACTTTTTTTTTTGTTTGTTTATAGCGCAAAAATTAAAAAACGCAGAGGTGATCAAATGCCACCAAAAGAAAGCTCTATTTGTGGGAAGAACATTCTAAAACATTTAGTTTGGGTACAGTGTTGCATGACCGCAATTGTCATTCAAAGTGCGACAGAGCTGAAAGCTAAAAATTGTCCTGGGCAGGAAGGGGGGAAGTTCCCGGTATGGAAGTGGTTAAAGTTCATGTGCGTGCAAAGTCAAGCGTCCCAATACTGATATAATAGTGTATTATATTAATATTGTGACATATGGGCCAATGCATATAGGTGTTTATTGTCCTTTGCCATGTGTGTTCTCTGTACCTTTTACTGGAGAATAGTGCCAGGGACTAAGTAGGAAATGTATAACACTGGACAATATATAAACCCTATTTTTTCTTTTTTTTTTTTAATGTGCAGCTTTCGCTCATGTTCTCCTTTAGGTGGAGATAACCTGATGTTTGCTTTCACACAGTACCAAAGATGCCTAAAGCCAAACTGAGCCTGATGCAAAAGCAGCTGGACAGGCTTGCAAACAGCATATGCTGTGGAAAAAAGTTAAGATTTATAGCTAGGATTAATGACTGGTGGAGCTGCTTAACTCACCAGCCATTTCCAGTGGGAATATGCTGAGGAGGACAAGAGGAGATAGCAGGAAAAGGCCCCTCTGGCACGATGATAATCAGAGATCAGCTTTGCTGATTACTGTCAGAGTGTGAAGAGGAACACAGGGTCAGGGTCTCCTCCTCAGAGACGCCGAATGACAGAGGTGAACTTATCTGAAAAGATGGGACACTAATGGCTAATTTTTACGTGTGCAGAAAAATCGAAAGTTTTTTTTCCCCGTTTTAGATTAAATAAAAACATCATTGTTATTTAATCAACACTAAATGAATTCCAGTACTGTTGTTTGACTTGCTGGAAATGTCTCTTTTTATTTTGGGTTTTTACAGTCACTATATTACCTTCTATCCCTAGGGGGACCCGCGTTTTACAGATCTGTGAAGAAGCTGTGTAATTGCACTTCTGCCGTACCATGGACGGCTTTCACAGATCATTCCGCAGCTTTCATCCTGCAGCACCTTGGACAGTTCCTGAGAGTTTTGGATTTCCTAACCTTTATGTTCATGAGCAGAGCAAGAGCTGAGTGTCTAGTAGCTGTATATTTAACAGGAGTGCTCAGCAGTCAAAATTTTATAAATGTTGGCATTCAATTTTTTTTTCCCTCTTGCCCATTGAAGGTCTAGCATATATTACCTTTTTAGCTAGCATATCAAAATATTATAACCATAATAGTGGGATGCCCCTGTGGTAAGGGTGCACCGAAATGAAAATTCTGGTTGCAAAACTGAAACCAAAAACTCAGGATGCACTTTGCCAAAAATCAAAACCCGAAACGGCTGCAAAGACGCTGCGGCCCGGTAGTGGGCCGCGGCCCGGGGGGTTGACGACCCCTGCTCTAGGGGACGTTTTTGCATTGAAGTCTCTAGGGGACGTTTTTGCATTGAAGTCAATGGGATTCAAGTTTTTTTTTTTTTTTTTTTTTTTTTTTATATTTTACATCACCCAATTCTATTCACATTAATTTTGTTTGCATTAGTACCAATGTAGTTCACATTGCTTATCTTCAACTTATGTGTTACTCGAAAGTGCTGTTTTGCACATCTAGGTTTGTGCACGTTTTAGTAATTCGCTTCATAGATTTGTGGGTATAGGATTGTGTATATGGGATTGTATGATTTTGTTTTTATTTATTTGGTTGAACTAGATGGACTTGTGCCTTTTTTTTCAACCCAACTATGATACAGTATAACATTCAGATTTAAATCTAATAAATCTTACAAGCATTTAGTAATAGATTTTGTGTGTTAGATTACAGCAACTAGCAAAAACTTTAGGCCTGATGCATGTAAAAGCACATTATTTCTAAACCAACCTGTAAAATGTAATGTTTCTATTAGATTGTAAGCTCCCAGGAGTAGGCTCCTCCTAGCCCCCTTGCATTGAATTGTATTGTTGCTGTATTTGTCTTCTTCTATATTGTAAACGTTGCACTGCTCAAACTGTTGGCGCTATATAAATCCTGTATAATAATAATATAAAAAATTGCATGCATGTTAAATTGGTGTGGTAAATTTCAGTTTGAGTTGTTTCGTTGTATTGAGGTTTTGGCTTGGGTTTAGGGAGATTAAGTTTGAGTTTTAGCTTTTAAGTCTTAGATTAAGGGTAGCTGCTAGCTTTGCTGCTCAGCATCATTTTGTGGGGTAAGGATACTTTTTGTTTTACTTTAGATTTCTTTTTTAGAGTGATAAATTTATATTTTGGATTTCTGGTGTGAAAAAAAAAAGCCAAAAGCCATCGTAGTAAAATTTGAAACGTAACATTAAAGTGTTCAGTACATTTTCATGTAGACTATTATGTAGCAATATTCATCTGTTTTGTGAATATTATAAATTACTGTATGTACTGGCGAGCATTTATCTGGGAATAATTCAAACATCTTTTTCTTTTTTTTTTTTTGCATGCTCGCATACTGTTAAGAATCAAGCAAAATCTAGAGATTACTACCGGCCTCCAATGGCTAATCCCAAACGCATGTAAATTGTGGATCACAAACCTCTCAGCACTTAACTTCCTAAGCAGCTTTGGAGAAGCATTTTAGCGGTTGTCTTACTAGATTAGACTTCTAGTTAGTCCTTTAAAATCGGATGCTAAAGTATAGTTTGCTGGAATGTTTTGACAGCCACATTTTTTTTTTTTTTTATAGAATAGCAAAAACACACATGCCATAGCCAGAGCAATGTCCCTTATGTACCACACTGGGTCATCTTTGACTAGTTGCCAGTTTGTGGTTGGGTGCAGCAGTATAAAAACAGTGCAAGTGCGTCGTAACAGAAATATATTGTGCAATACAGAACAGGCCCGGCGGAAGGCAACCTGATTGGGAGCATTCACAGCATGGAACAGTGATGGACAAAGTAGGACTCGGGTGTGCCAACAGCCTCTGTCTTGAGAGGTGGTCCATAACCAAGTGGGGAGGCTTCCAGAAAGGAAGGAGTGTCGATGCACTTCCCTACTCTCCTTGACGCCAAGCACTTTCCCTGTCAGGTGGGGGACCTGTACTTTAGCCTCATGCGAAATGTGCACCAAGCCCATGAGCCAGGGTCTTAAATAGACTCTGCCTGACCCAATATGGCCATCTGAAGTCACATGGGTTGCCAGCATCCAATCTGATAGCTGCCCCTATGAACTAAGTTCTTCTTGTATTCCTCTCCCTCTGCAATGCCACTGTGGTTGAGCGCCACCTGCAGTGGGGAAAGCAGACTGCATCTGCCTAGAAGTTACTCTTCAAGAGTCTGTAGAGTGCAAGTGTTGAAGGTGGCCTACATTAATGAGTCCAGTATTGACCGGGATACCCCAACAATTAAATATAAAATAGTATTTTGTGTGAATGTTCATTCACCAAGTGCCTCCTTCTACACTTAGCACATTTTTGGTGATGTGCTTTATGTTTTGGTCCACTCATTGTACATTTTTGAGACTGTCTCCTTAACCTCCCTGGCGGTATGATTATTTCAGATTTTTGTGTCTCAAAGCGGTACAATTATTTTGCATAGAAATTTGGCGTTTTATATTGTAGGTCTGTAATTCTTAGCAATAACACACTTATATCTGTCCACCAAAAGTCTAGCAGATATCCCAGGTATGATGAAGTTTGAAACACAAAATCATAAATTATAATACAATAAATAAATAATAAATGATTAAAAAAATAATAAAATAATAATAAAATAAATTTCCCCACGATTCACTATCGCTCAATTCTGCAACTGTTCTAATTTATTATCGCTGTTTTCTAGCTGGTCTAAAGCCACTTTTGATGTAAAGGGACACATTTTTCAGTTGCTATGGACGATTTCAAGTTTCCAGGCAGAAAGAACAGTATATATAACATTAAAACTGCATGCAGGGCATGGGCCAAAGCACTGGGGACAAAAGGGAAGTGAAATGATTTCATACAGTACTGTAATCTGTAAGATTACAGTACTGTGTGTGTTATGATTTTGAAATTTTTTTGAATTTGCTGCCAGGCTCCACCCCCATGCGCCGCAACGCTCGCAGGGAACAGAGCCTGGCACAGAGAGGCTTCAGGCAGACAGCGCAGGGGGGCATCGCAGGACCCTGGGGACAAGGCAAGTATACCGCACCAGGATCCTGAGATGTAATCCCAAGTGTGGCTCGGGGTTACCGCTAATGGTGCTGAAATTTAGCCCCGAGCCACACTCGGGAATACCGTCAGGGAGGCTACGGCTCAATTTACACCTTTTACATTCTGGGAATACATGAAAAACATACCAGAATGTGCAATATGCTTGAAGTGCCATTATTTCTTAATGACACCCCAAATGCATATAGAAGTAGTGTGACAAAACGCACATTGCAATATCGCATGATGCTCACTGCCAAAAAAGGTGCAGGAGCTATTTTGGCATGTACAGGGTAGCCCTTTCAAGTCAATGGCCCTAAGCTATTGTGTGACAAATGCACAAAAAAGAACCAAAAAAGTAACACAGGTGTGAATGAGGCTTAACAAAAATGATAGCCTTGGAAATTCTGCAATAGCAAAAATCTTGTCTGAGCTACAGGTTGAGATGGCCCTCAAGACGACTAAGTTCGCATGTGGGCTCAGAATAGGCTCCTCTTCAATCTTGTTATTAAGAATAAGGAGCCACCACTGAGGACTGCCACGTCGCACACTAAATCAGCCTTGCTTCCCACTTCAATTCTGGGAAAACCATTAATAAAAACAAGTATTATGCCGCGTACATACGCTCGGAATTTCCAACAACAAACGTTCGACGGGAGCTTGTTGTCGGAAATTCCGACTGTGTGTAGGCTCCATCGGACATTTGCTGTCGGAATTTCCGTCAACAAAAATTTGAGGGCTGGATCTCAAATTTTTCTCAAATCCGTTGTCGGAAATTCCGAGACTGTGTAGACCATTCCGATGCACAAAATTCCACGCATGCTCAGAATCAAGCTGAAGAGCCGCACTGGCTATTGAACTTTAATTTTTCTCGGCTGGCCGTACTTGTTGTACGTCATCGCGTACTTGACGTTCAGAATTTCCGACAACATTTGTGTGAGCCAACATCCATTGGAAAAAAATCCAGGATTTTGTTGTCGGAATGTCCGATCGTGTGTACGCGGCATTAGGAGGAGCACTGGCCTTGCGCATTACCCTACAACTTTTTATTAACTAAAAAAATACCAATATAATCATGAAAATATGCAATAAAACGCATATAACTATTCCCGTCAAGCCACTATGGATGTGTCCCTCCACAAGGGCACAGCTTATGCGCTTCAAAAGCAAAGCCCTCTTCCACAGAGCCCTGAGGAAGAGGACATCGCCCTTGAAACGCTTAAGCTGCACCTCTGTGGTGGAACACTTCCCTAGTGGCTTGATTGGAATTGTTATATGCACTTTATTGGGTATTTTTGCGAATATATTGGTATTTTTTTAGTTTACACTATTAGTCTTACAGCTCGTTTGCACTTGCTTCAAAATGTGGCATTGGGCGCGCTTTTTTTTAAAGGGCTCTGAATGCCAATCAAAGCACCTGTCACAAAATAAAATGGTAAGCTTACAGTCCTGTTTACAACTTGTGTTTTTGCTTTTCTTCAAGAATGATACCCCATGTCGCTCTATTGGTGCTTCAAAGCATCTCCAAAGCCTCCATAGAAGTCTATGACAACATTTGCTAACAGCACCTGCAGCTTTTGAGAGGCTTTTTTTCAGCTTTAGCTTTACTTTGGTGGTATTGCAGGTATAAGATATCCCAGGATGCACTGGGAAACCAACAAGCAATTCTGGGGGTGTCTGGTGCAGACGTCACACCTGGTGTGCATCAAAGAGCAGCAGGGAAGGTGAGAGGAGTTTGGAGTGGAGCAACTAGCAGACAGCACACAACGTGGGCATGTGCAACATGGGAACGCTATAGTGGAAGGTGAGCAGGGACCAGAGAGAGGACTGAGCAGCAGAAGATCAGCAGAGTTGGGGGACCAGAGCAGGAGAAACTAGGAATGCCACACGTGGTGAACAGCGTGGAAAGCAAGTGTAGAAATGGTTGTTGTATGTATCCCTTTACGTATTTCTGTATTAGTGAATTTCAAGGGTGAGAAAACTTATGTGTTTCACATCCTACTTGTCTTATGACATCTATATATACTGTGTGAATGTGCATATGATCTATTTCTATACCTAGAGATTTTATATACAGTACGTGGCATTTTATGAAATTGAACTTACACACTGTGAAACAAATTAGTGAATGACTGAATGGTTTTTATTTTCTTGGGCTGCTGTTGCGTGTCATTGTGGCTGAGAGCTTTCAAATTCCCAAGAGCTTGGAGAACATTTGTCCTTTTTTCCATCAAGGACAGCTTGACCTTTTTAGTGTCTGTCAGGGCTGTGGTAAAGTGTGCCATTTTGTTTGCTGACAAACAAAGTCACAGAAGGAAATTCAGCAAGACTGAATGATGTTGCGTACTTTGGTTTTGTTTTATGGCGTCTCTATGATATTGGCTTTACTCTAGATAATGAAAACAAATACAGTTGTATATTTTGAGTCCAAAATAGTAGAACCTTTCTATGTCACATTTTCAGCGGATGACTGAGAAATGGTAATGATTTTTTTTTTTATTGGATAATATCAAAAGGACAATGGTCCTTGGTATAATTGTCTGTTCATGACCAGACCAACGATTGGGCAAACCAAACCTATCCATACACCTGCAGGTGTGGCTAGTAGCTACAAACAGTACATGGAATGATGGGATTATTGCAGTGCCAAATAAATATAACAAAAAATTGTATACATTAAAATTTGTTTTATTAGAAAATCGTATTAAAAAAATATTTGCATTTCATTTGTAATGCAAATATATACAGGAGCATATACAGTAAGTTTACAACCGGTAGATAAAAATTATACACTTCCCTACTAGTTTCGCCAAAACATTGGCTTCTTCAGGGGACGTATTAGGTTGCAATTCTATAGAAAGAAAGTTACTTTAGTATAATGAATTAAACGAACACATAAAAGAGCAAAAAAAAGAGCAAAAAGCAGAAAAGGTACAGCAGCGCAATGCCAATCCCCAACACGAGTGCATGGAAACTTAACAGTTGCAACCGATCAGTGAAATCCAGCAAGAGTGGAAGATTCATCAACTTAAGATCACACATACATACCCAAAGCGACCCAAAGGGTCACACAGCCTCCAAAGTAAAGATCAACTCCTCACTGCCTCACTCCTCCAGCTGAATCATCCTTCTGATTCCTCGTCTGCCCGGTGTCCCGTCCGGCCGTCACATCCTCCCCAGGGTTGAGTCACTCCTTTTACAGCCCGTGATTGTATGAACACCCAAGGGCTGGCCGTTGTGTCCGACCAGCCCGCCCTCCGGCTCATCATCGCCCCCTACTCCCCGCCCCTTCCATCCATATCAACATCGTCCTCCACCCATGGCCCTGCCCCTGGAAGCGTGCATTGGACACTCTCTGTCCGTTCGCGCTCCCGAGGTGAGCGGAGAACTATGGGTGTTGTAGGATTCAATGGGACGCAGTGAGCAGGAGCACAGGCCGCTCTGTGTCCGCTCCTGGTTGGCCGATTCACTCTGCCAATCAGGTGGGGGGCTTTAAATAGGCGCATCTACCGTCCATGAGTGAGGACACACCGGGACGCTACACTGGACGCTTTGACACAGCAGGTAAAACTCACTTTTTGATTGATTTCAACTATTTAACTGCGGTGAAAACATATTAGAAGATTTATTGCAAAAACTTTATTTTAACTTAGGATTTCTGCCTATACTTTGCAGGCTTGTACATTACACCTGCTGTGTTAAGTTATAAACATCCATTGCAGCATACCTTCCACCTGAAAGCATTAGACTGCTCCCCGTTTGCAGTGCGACCTGTTTAGTGTGCTAAACAGGTATGTATGGTTAACTAATTTCAATACCTATTATACAGCTCTGTGCTCTCCGATTTTATAGCTCCTTTTCTTCTCACACATATATTCCTCTTTTTTCATACTTTTTAGTTTGGTCAATCCATATGGTCTATTAGTAAGACGGACTATCCAATTATCATCGAGTTTGTGAGCGTCCCGGTTCTCTCTTTCTTCTTGATTTTAATTTTAACTTTTGGTGAGTATTAAGGACTTTTATGTCCTTTTCTCCCCTGCCTGAAATAATTGCGCTAATTAGCCTTACATATATTCCCTTTTCTATATATTTAAACTTCAAGACTCTTATCAAGCCCCCTGCAGTCACACTTAGGCAGTGAGGAGTTGATCCTTACTTTGGAGGCTTTCTGTGTGGCCCTTTGGGTCGCTTTGGGTATGTATGTGTGATCTTAAGTTGATGAATCTTCCACTCTTGCTGGATTTCACTGATCGGTTGCGACTGTTAAGTTTCCATGCACTCGTGTTGGGGATTGGCATTGCGCTGCTGTACCTTTTTCTGCTTTTTGCTCTTTTTTTTGCTCTTTTATGTGTTTGTTTAATTCATTATACTAAAGTAACTTTCTTTCTAAAGAATTGCAACCTAATACGTCCCCTGAAGAAGCCAATGTTTTGGTGAAACTAGTAGGGAAATGTAAAATTTTCATCTACCGGTTGTAAACTTACTGTAAATGCTCCTGTATATATTTGTATTACAAATGAAATGCAACCATTTTTTTAATACGATTTTCTAATAAAACTAATTTATTTTAATGTATACAATTTTTTGTTATATTTATTTTGCACTGCAATAATCCCATCATTCCATGTATTGTTTGTATCTACCTTCTGGGATGAGGTGCCTTATCTAAGAATACATGCAATGCCACTAGCTCCATTTTTCTCCCTTGATACTCTAATATGGCTAGTAGATCCTAACTCAGAAGTGATTTACCTAACTTGTAACAGATGATTCATCTCCCCGGATATGAAAGGTTATAATGATCGTAACAAACATGTTATACTTACCTGCCATGTTGCCATGGATTTGCACAGAGCAGCCTGGATCCTCCTATTCTCGGGTCCCTCCTCTTCGGTGCTCCTGGCCTCCCCCTCCTGTTAAGTGCCCCCACAGCAAGCTGCTTGCTGTGGGGGCACCTGAGCCGAGTCACAGCTCCCTGTGTCCCTTCGGACAGGAAACCCCCGACTTGGCCCCGACCCATCTCACTCCTGATTGGCTATCTGACTTTGACAGCAGTGGCAGCCAATGGCGCTGCTGCTGTGTCTCAGCCAATCGCGGAGGGGGTGGGGAGGAATGTCAAATGGCTGAGACACTTGTGGACATCACTGGACAGAGAGGGACCTCAGGTAAGTGTTAAGGGGGAGCTGCACACAGAAGGCTTTTTATCGTAATGCATAGAATGCATTAAGATAAAAAAAACTTCTGACTTTACAATCCCTTTTAAGAAATTTGGCATCTATGCCAAACATCATATCTATGCCTAAATGTACATAATATGACTGGATATTAACATTTATTGGTAAAGTTGATCCAGGGAATATCCGATTTGCTTTTCAGGATCGGGAAGAATTTTTTTTTTCTCCTGCTGTAGCAAATTGGATTATGCTTTGCTGGGTTATTTTCGCCTTCCTCTGGATCAACTGTGGGTATAGGATTGTGTATATGGGATTGTATGATTTATTTTTATTTTTATTTTTTTGTTTGAACTTGATGGACTTGTGTCTTTTTTTTCAACCTGAATAACTATGTATCTACAACAATAGCAGTGGTTGTACAAGGACTTCATCCTACACCTGCTGAGATGTCTACAGCAGCCTTTCTCAATATATATATATATATATATATATATATATATATATATATATATATATATATATATATATATATATATATATATATATATATATATATATATATATATATATATTTATATAATATATATTTTTTTTTTACCCCAGAGGAACCCTTAATTTTAAGTCTCAGGGAACCCCTTTAAAATCAAATCATTGGTGGTCAGTGGTAAAAATGCCTTTTTACATTGGGGGCCAGTAGAAAATACCCCCCCCCCCCTTACAGTGGAGGTCAGAATTCCATCCTTACAGACAGATATAAAAATGATTGTTGGTGTCCTGCAGCTGGCTTTGCCAAGTGGTGTTGGTCCTGGAACTATGTAGGCACCATCAGACGACAGGTCAATCAGCCATAGCTTGAAGTGGAACTTCACTCTCCCAATCAACATCGATTTATTTTTAATCCTCATGCTGCTAGCTTTTTTTTTTTACGTTTCTTCAGTTACTTCCTAGTTTCCATGCCTAGGCAAACTATGTCATACATCCCAGGAGGGGGGAGAGGAGGTGAGGTTTCTCTGCTAAGCACACCCTCCTGTATGCATGCTTGAGCTAAGGGCAGATGGATTCCAGGAAGTGACTGATACATGAATAATTTGTCCTTACTCAAGATGGCTATGGCCAGAAATGTTAGGGGGGGGGGGGTTCTAAGTGATTTCTCAGCAAAATAAAGCATGGAAACACGGATGTGTGGGTGAGTTTGCTTTAACCACTTGCCCACCGCCCGCCGTCGTTTAACGGTGGCCGAATGGCTCCCCTGCGCTAATCGCAGTAGCTGTATGGTGGCTGCTTTAAGGTGTATAGGGGGCCCCCGTGATCGCTCTGGACAGAGCTAGAACGTGTGTGTGTGTGTGTGTGTGTGTGTGTAAAAACACTAATCCACATTCTGGCAGGGGAGAGGAGAAAGATCGTGTGTTCCTAGTATGTAGGAACAGCGGTCGGTCCCATCCCCCCTACAGTTAGAACACGCTGAGGGAACACATTTAACCCCTCCCCTGCCAATGACATTTATACAGTAATCAGTGGCTAATTTTAGCTCTGGTCGCTGTATAAATGTCAGTGGTCCCAAAAAAGTTTCAAAAGTGTCCGATCTGTCCGCCGCAATGTTGCAGTCCCAATAAAAATCACAGATCGCCACCATTACTGAAAGGAAATGCTAGGTATTCTGGATGACAATCCTTGTAGGTACACCAACAGCGCCCTCAGATATCTGGAGACACCGAACGAACGAGAGGCAAGTTGTGCATTCATATGTCTATCTTTATTGAGCACGAAAGTAGCTTATATTCAGTATAGAACAAAGGAGAGGGAGTGGTCAGTTTAATGCATACGTGTCTAGGGTTATACCAGTTTGTAACTTGATGTGCAGCTATCAACAGTTAGATAGGATATCTGGTCATTAGTTGCATATCTTAGCTGATTGCCTAAGGCTAAACAGGATATACATTCCGAGAACAGGCTTGACCACAGTGAGCGAATAAGGGGGGGGGGCAGCGGGGGGGGGGGTGCTGTGCAAACATTCTTACGGATGAACAGAATGCATTACACAGCGGGAGACGCACGCTGTTTTAGTAATGAAAGGTGTCTCCCGCTGTGCAATGCATTCTGTTCAGCTGTCCATTGAAACACAGCCCGCCCCGCCTCCTCGTCCGTCCGTGATAGAGGAACACTGATACGATGCTGTATCAGTGTTCCGCCTATCACAGATGAGGAGGAGGTAGGGCGGGCTTTGTTTCAATGGACGGCATAACAGAATGCATTACACAGCGGGAGACGCATGCTGTTTTAGTAATAAAAAGTACGGCTCACTCGTGTATAAGCCGAGAGGGAGCTTTTCAGCCTAAAAAATGGGCTGAAAAGCTCGGCTTATACTCGAGTATATACGGTAATGACAACTTAACTATTACCAACTATTAAATTATAGGTATTGAAATTTCCTTTCAAATTTGGCTGTTGGTGAACGTAACGAATATGAATTTATCTGAAGCTATGAATTATATGAAATAACGAATGCCGCATCTAAACGAATGGAACGTAACAAATTAATAATAACAATAACAATGAAAGCTTTTTATTATTTTTTTTATTAATTTGTTCTGTTCCATTTGTTTAGATTCGGCATTTGTTATTTCGGATAATTCGAAACTTTGGATAAATTCGTATTCGTATTCCAATACCTATAATTTAATAGTTTAATTATCATTAGTTATTCTTTCGAATTTTTGGATTTTCTTTCTCATTTTCGGATTTATTAATTTATGAATTTATGATTTTTCAAATTTACGAATTGCGATCATAACGAATGACCCAAAAAATGAAAAAATAAATAAATAAATTTCGGCAGTGCACTTAAACAGTGTGTTTGGTTTGTGGTGCTCTGATGCAGTGAAGATCCGCATTTAAGGAACCCCAGGCAAGTTCTGGAGGAACCTTAGAAATTCATGGAGTTTAAACAGAAACAGTTCCCCTAGTGGACTTTAGAGACACATATACATTTTTCTATATGTGCCTCTAAAGTCCATTAGGGGAACTGTTTCTGTTTAAACTCTTATTTTAGGATGTGGCACAATTTGCAGCTAATTAGCCGACCGATAACCCTTGTTCTTAGAAATTCATGGACCCATCATTGAGAATGGCTGGTCTATGGTATGCCCACATATTCTCTTCTGGCCCTATAAAATACATTCAAACAACTGTCAGTGTTGACCAATGATGACGGCTTGGTTCTTGTGTTTCCATAAATTTTACAAGAATGCACTTGCGCCCAGTGCAAAAGTGCCGTCTTATGAAATTATGGAATCTACCACTTTTACAGACTATTGCCAGAAGGCCTGTAAAGTCACTCACTGCCAAAGGTGGAAGATGGGGGTGTAAGGCAAGTACGGTATCTTTTTATTTTTCCTCTTAAAGTGGTGTTCCGGACGAAATTATACTTTAAATAAAAATATCCCTATAATACACAAGCTTAATGTATTCTAGTAAAGTTAGTCTGTAAACTAAGGTCTGTTTTGTTAGTTTATAGCAGTAGTTTGTTATTTTATAAACTTACAGCAGGCCGTGGCCATCTTAAGTTTGGGCATCTGAACCCAGACTGTATTTCTTCCTGGATCTCATCCTTGCAGATCTCGCACATGCTCAGTGCAGCACAAGCAGTGTAATAGGTTTCAGGTCAGGTTTCCATAGCAACGACAGTGTCAGAGGAAGTTGCCACCCCTTCCCAGAAGGCATTGCAAACAGGAAATGCGATGGGCCGCGGCCAGGGAGGAGGAAGTGAAAAATGAATGCAGCAGATATACAGTAAGTGCTGAGAAAAAAAATGTAAAAATATCCAATTCGTTTACAGTGCGCAGTTTAGAGAGGGATGCTGAAGAGTTGTAAAAGTGGGTGGAACTCCACTTTAATGTGTGTTTTTCCGTATTTTGCATTTTTAGATGGAGGGGAGTCTAAGAAAAACAAGAAAACCTTGTATTGATTCAGAATTCAAAAGCCACGAGGCTAATGATGTTTAATTCCTTTACTATCTGATAAATATCATATTGTACCCAGCTTACTGCTTACACATTTTAATTTCTAGTCATTAAAAGCAACCTACAGTATATACTGTATAATTTAGAGTTTTTCCACAGTCTATCAATTTCAGTGTGAATAAAATGTAATGGAGCAACATTTCATGGATCATAAGCAATCCATACCGCTACTTGCAATGCAGGTCAACCCTCAACACAGAGAGTGAGTCATTAAATGTGCATGCTTGAGCATCTTGATTTATAGTACACGCTGTAGATAGAACTTGCATGGTTTTAGTTGAGTCCACACCCTGAAGTCCCTGAAAGACCTTGTTATAAAGGATGAGTATTTGTAGGAATATGTACCATCAACATTTATTCATTTCTTGTCAAAAGAAGTTTATTGAGTATACAATATTATAAAGATACATAAAGTAAGTTTACAAGGATCTATAAAGTAAGCTCATTGTTTTACAGTAGGGTTTATATAGGTAAATATCATGAAATTTCAAATATTAAACATTGGGTTCACGTAAACCTAAATTAAAGATGTATATCATTTCTTTAGTTACTTTTGTAGGTATTTAAATGATTTATACCTACTATACATATTGTTTACAGGCAGAGTGTATATAGGTCAAATAAATTCTGATAATGAGCTTTAATCGTAAGGTGGAGAAAAGGAAAGAGAAAGAAGAAAAAGGGTAGAAAGGCAGAGGTATGGTCCACAAGGTTGTCCCGCTCGTCAGTTTATTATTCTTTTTAGTTCTCTTTGAAGCCTTAGAATGGGTATCTCTGTAAGTGATTTAACCTGTTACCATGGCAACAGGACAGTCATTGAAATTTGACAGGAACTGTTGTTTTATCCAAGGATGCCAAAGTTTTTCAAATTTGGAATTTGATTTTGATCGATGGCTACCATCTTAGCATGGGACATTGTATTATTCATTCTGTGAATTGTTTCTGCTAGTACCAATGTAGGAGATTTCCATGCCTTGGCCACTGTTTGTTTTGCAGCCGTTATTAGTTGGATCATAAGTTTGAATCGAGAGAGTGTTAACCATTCCGGTTTTAGATTAAGTAAAGTTATATATGGATCTGGTTGTATTATTTTTTAAAATATTTTAGATGCAACATTTATTCATTTCTTTTTATGGCATTAAAATAGAAACATGTTTAAAATTTAATATTTGTAGTGGTGGGAAGAATAGTGACATCAATATATTCTTCTTTTAGAAAAATACACTATATTGTCAAAAGTATTGGGACGCCTTCCTGTGCACACACATGAATTTTATTGGCATCCCAGCCTAAGTCCATAGGGTTCAATATTGAATTGGCCCACTCTTTGTAGCTATAACAGCTTCAACTCTTCTGGGAAGGCCGTCCACAAGGTCAGTGTGTCTATAGGAATGTTTGACCATTCTTCCAGAAGTACATTTTGTGAGGTCAGGCACTGATATTGGATGAGAAGGCCTGGCTCGCAGTCTCCACTCTAATTCCTCCCAAAGGTGTTCTATCGGGTTGAGGTCAGGACTCTGTGCAGGCCAGTCAAGTTCCTCCACCCCAAACTCGCCCATCCATGTCTTTATGGACCTTGCTTTGTGCGCTGGTCAAAAACATTTGGTGGAGGGGGGATTATGGCGTGGGGTTGTTTTTCAGGGGTTGGGCTTGGCCCCTTAGTTCCAGTGAAGGGAGCTCTTAAGGCGTCAGCATACCAAGACATTTTGGACAATTTTTGATGCTCCCATCTTTGTGGGAACAGTTTGGGGATGGCTCCTTCCTGTTCCAACATGACTGCGCACCAGTGCACAAAGCAAGGTCCATAAAGACATGGATGAGCGAGTTTGGGGTGGAGGAACTTGACAGTCCTGACCTCAAACCAATAGAACACAAATGCTCTTCTGGAAGAATGGTCAAACATCCCCATACACACTCCTAAACCATGTGGACGGCCTTCCCAGAAGAGTTGAAACTGTTATAGCTGCAAAAGGTGGGCAAACTCAATATTGAACCCTACAGACTAAGACTGGGATACCATCAAAGTTCGTGTGTGTGTGTGTGTGTGTGTGTGTGTGTGTGTGTATATAAAGGCAGGCGTCCCAATACTTTTGACAATGTAGTGTATATTGATATACTTGCTATATAAAAATGGTAACAGTATCCTACCCACTAGATAGAATATAAGACAAAGAAAAATAAATTGTAAGGTGTAATTTTTTAAATAATATACAGAAAACCAGAAATCTCCATATGAATTTACTAGGATGTACACATAGTAGCTTTAACCAGGAGTGGCATTTTAATGCCATTTCAGCATTTAATGTATGTTCTGATCTTCCAAGATTGACTATTATTAGGATAGGAAGTAAATACTGTAATCCTTAAAAACAAGAACGACTGAGTCATTAAGATCACATTGAACTATTCATTCCCATCCCTGCTCTTTAAGGAAATCTTTACCGATGGAAATACATAGACTGTCATCACTGACCTCTCCTTCTGAAAGTACTTGATGTCTGGTAGTTAGGCTGGCAATTAGCCTCCAGCTACATCACCCAACTTGATTCAATATATCAACCAATTTATCCTCTTCGCTCCTCCTGTTATTTCTAGCCCCCTCATCTCTGTTTTATGGACAGTAGGGATGATTTACAACAAGGTTAGCCGACAACAAACATTTTGATAAACCGTTTTCTACACCTTAATTTACTTACTGTAATTTGAAACTTCAGTTAGGATTTAAAGTCGAACTAAAGGCAAACATTTTCTGGATAGATGTCAGAAACCATGAAATCAGGCCGAGACAGAAGTACGTTTAAATCACACTTGTTTAAAAATAAAAGTAAAAAAAACCAAACGTAGTCAAAACATAGCCAAAGTTCAGTAACCGGAACGGATAGTCAGCCGAGCCAGAAGTCGGGGATCAATGTAGTGGAACAGCAAGCAGTATCTGGAGCCAGAAGGGATGTCAGCAAAGCAAGTCTTGAACAGGATCGCAGGAGATAATTTCTATGATGTTGACCAAGGCGTAGGCAGAGATCCACCAGGCTAAACAGCTTAAGTAGGCAGGAATGACGAGCAGGATATCATCAACAGCTGAGTAACTGTGGAGATATGGGAGCTGGCAATTAGCCGACAGCTGAGTGGCCAGCTCTGAGAAGGAAGGGCTGAGCCCAGCCCTGACAATAGAATATGGAAGGATTATGACGCCTGCCATCTTTGTCCCATTGGGAAGATTTCCCTTCACTTCTGCACTTTTGCCACAAGAAGAGGTCAGAAATCTCTTCAAACTAAGGAAATCCCTGGCAGTCTTGAAAATTTAGTGATAATTTGAAGATCCCCCCCCCCCCCCCCCATTTCTGTTTTGGTGACCTCTCAAGATTTGGGATTTTCTTTCACTTTCAGTGATAATGGTTAGCAGAACAAATAGAGAGTGTGAATCTTCCTAAAAGGGACATAGACAGCAATAAAAACCTGACAGATGTTCTAATCTATCTCCCCTCTATCTAAAACAAAAACGTTTGCCTTTAGTTATACTTTAAGGGGAACTTAGGGGATGGGTGCTCTAGAACAGTGGTTCTAAACCCTGTCCCCAAGTACCCCCCACAGGCCATGTTTTGGGAATTTCTCTTAGATAAAATAGCTGTCCAAAATACCAAGCCATTGACTCTGATTTAAAGCACCTGTGCAAGATAAAGGAAAACCTGAAAACATGGCCTGTTGGGGGTACTTGAGGACAGGGTTGAGAACCACTGCTTTTGAATATTTGAACATTATAGCACATTCAGTGTGCACTCCTGCAATCGTGACAGGTCCAGACTCCAGAAACCACTTTTTCCAATGCTGCTACCATCCCTCCTTCCACTTCATCTGGGTACCACGGCACACCATCTTCTCTGCCACTTCATCTGGGTACCACGGCACACCATCTCCCCTCCGACTTCATCCGGGTAACTCGGCACACCATCTTACCTGCCTCTTCATCTGGGTGCCATGGCACACCTTATCTGCCACTTCATCTGGGTATCACAGCACCCCCTCTTCTTTGCCACTTCATTTGGGTACCATGACACACCATCTTCCCTGTCACTTCATCTGGGTACCATGATCCTACTCTTCAGCCACTGGCAAGTTACAGCATCCTTAGCACCCAACTCTATCCATGACATGTACACTGCATGCCATACTCTCTGCTCTCTTACTTTCATTGACAATAAAAATAGAATGTGTTAAAAAAAATACAAACATTGCATGATAAATACAGCTAAACTATGTATCCTGAAAACTTGGTACAAACCCACATCAGGGTTGCTAATCCTCCCTTAGAAGTACATGACAGGTGTCATGATTAATGTGATTAAGTGTTTTTATGTGCATTTGGCCAGCTACAGAACACAAATAATTCATCTGTGTAGTTAATTCAAGAGTTCACATGCAGCCTCTTTATTTTTCTTTGTTTCTCTTAGAGCCCATTTATGTAAACTCAAGTACTTGCTGCGTGGATAAACCAGCTGTCACTTTACTCCCCATCATTGTCAGATAACATCACAATTTAATTGTAATTTCAGGCTGTTACAACCCCTGTAAGATGCCTGTCAGGTTATGGATGAAATCAAATTATTTTCCATATTTAAATGAGCCCTTGACAAAAAATGTCTTAATTAGAAGATACTTGCCACCCTTGCTAAGTGTGTAAAGACACTATGGTCTAAAAATGGGCTATTGGTAATATTATTAGTGAATAGGTGGGCTGTATTCTGTAAAATAGGCTCAATTATGTATAGACACGGAGGACATAACTAACATGTTAACGCCTCTACATTAGCCAAGTAATCATTTCTTAAGGTGGATTATTAGTTTGAACCTAGGATTGGCATTTGTTTAGTGTTTAATCCATCATTCAGAGAAATCCATTAAATCACAATGGCAGAAAGACTATATGAATTTGTCAAATTGATTTCCTACAGCTTGTTGCTCCACCTCGGTAATATTCCTCCTTCCAACATTTTGCCTTGGCCTTCTTCTTAGTGAGTAGTGATCTAGTCCAGTGTCCTGGAATGTGTCCAGGGTTCAGGAAACCTAGAGCAACAACTGCCAGATTATCCTGCCAACATCCTTCCAATTATCTACCTTTGGTCATGTAATTATGCATTTTGCCTTATTCCCTAATCCACATGTGCCTCATTGATTGCTAGTTTTTCATTTTGTTTCTGTGAAGTTAGGCCAATTAAAGCTTACTGAGCTGGGGGCCAGGCCAGACGTTGTATTAATTCTTCTTTATACAACATCTAAGCCAATATTAAAAACACAGAGATCATTAACAGCTCTATTTGTTTGCCATCTGGGAGTGGGTTTAAGTGTCACTGAGGCTCAGGGATTGTATTGATATTCCTGACACAGACTGATCCTCCATGTCTTCCCAGTCCTCCAGCCTCAGACAGCGACTGCTCACTACGTCCCCAAGGCAGAACAAGCGTATTGAAGAAGAATAAATCAAAGTACAGGAACGCTGAGCTAAACTAGCAGGATTCGTATTCTAGTGAGCATTCTGTTACAATAAGAAAAATAAATCATTTTGCACTATGCAGTGATTTATACCCTATTACAGTGGAACAAAATATATTGATAACTTTGGTGCAGCTATTTTTTTAAATGTTTTATTTTTTTTTACAAATGAATGGTGCAGCTATTTAATTACAGGAACTGGTATCTGTATAAGATGGAGCACATATGTACTTCTTGTTTAGGATTTATTTTGTTTTTTTCAGCATTGACTTTTTTTTTTCTAAATAACTTACTCTGTTTTTATGATTGTTCAACAATCATAAAAACAGAGTAAGTTTTATTTAGAAAAAAAAAAGTCTCAAACTAGTGGCCCCCCAGCTTGCAGAACTACAATTCCCATGAGGCATTGCATGACTCCCATAGGCAAAGGCATGATGGGACTTGCAGTTCTGCAACAGCTGGAGGGCTGCCGGTTTGAGACCCCTGCTTTTGCGTATTTCTGGAATGTATTTTTTTTCCAACTTTTGATTAATTTGATGCTTCACAATAAATCTCTTGGAGAAAAACACTTACATGCAGACGACTGAATCCGTAAATTGTACAGAACAACATGTACCATAATGTGAGGGCCCTGTGTGTGTGTGTGTGTGTGTGTGTGTGTGTGTGTGTGTGTGTGTGTGTGTGTGTGTATATATATATATATATATATATATATATATATATATATATATATATATATATATATATATATATATATATATATATAATCTCTATCATGAATGTTTTAAAAGGCCTCTGCAACAAAGAAAAAAAACAGGCACTGATTAGGTGCTGATAGAAGCAGCTGGGCACCAGTTCAAATGCCACATACTAGCTCTGGGCCAGTTAAACCTATTTACAGGACCACTGCTCTGGAACTAATATACAGCACTTGATTTTGGGACTAGCTGAATGGCAACACATGAACAGTGCTTACCCCAGTATCAAATATATATAGATATATATTATATAGAGAGAGAGAGATCTCAGTTGTGCTCAAAAGTATACATACCCTGGCAGAAATTGTGAAATTTTGGCATTAATATTGAAATTATGACTGATCATGCCAAAAAACTGTATTTTATTTAAGAATGGCAATCACATGAAGCCATTTATTATCACATCGTTTTTTGGATCCTTTTTTAAATCATGATAACATTAATCACCCAAATGGCCCTGCTAAAAAGTAGAGGAGGTAGAAAAGAACAGTCAAAAGACCTGTGTAACAAGATAATGAAACTTTACAAAGATGGAAAAGGATATAAAATGATATCCAAAGTCTCGAATATGCCAGTCAGTACTGTTCAATCACTTAATAAGAAGTGGAAAATTTGGGGATCTCTTGATACCAAGCCGAGGTCAGGTAGATCAAGAAATATATCGGGTGTCAACACTTCCCTCTACTGAAAGCCTTTTCTCAGGCAATACCCTTCTTCTTGCCCAATCAGGCCATCCAAAACATAAAAACATATGATTAAAGGGATACCGGTTGGCCAGTTTTTGAGAGTCAGACATATCTGTAGCAATGATACTACTTTTGAATATGAAGCTTCTGCTTTTATATAGACGTTTCCTGGACAGAGGCTACCCGAGATGGATGCTCAACAGAACATTGTCTATTGCAAGGGGGAAGAGTAGATTTATTATATAAAAAGAATCCCAGCAGGGTCAGCAATCTAAATAAAACTAGGGAGCAAAATCTCGGACTCAATATTTCCACCCCCTTCAGTGCAGAATTGGACTCCATAAGGAACATTATTCTTAAACGACTACCGATTTTATGTACTGAGGAGATCTGTACAGAGATTCTAAAGAACGGTGTAAATGTGGTATCCCTTCGGGCACCTACCCTGGGATACTCCCTGTCCCCCAGTTTCTTTAATAGGCAACCAGTTAAATCTTTAACATGGTTGAACTGCAAGGGGAATTACAAATGTGGGGCCCTTGAATGTCCCTGCTGTAGGTATAGTTGGGGGGAAATAAGTTTATCTCCATGTCCAATAAGAAATAATTTAATATTGACTCCTTTTTATAATTGTAATGCGAGCTTTGTGATTTATCTAATTTTGTGTAGTGCCTGTTGTGTCCAGTATGTGGGGAGGACAACTAGATGTCTAAATAAATCTACAAAATATAGCTAAACACTTCATTTCATGTCATGGAGGTAATAAATCCACCATTCAAGTTCGTCATAGACAAGAGTAGAGTCCCAAAGAGAGGTGGAGATGCCTTTCGCCTGCTATGCCGCAGAGGGGTATTCTGGATATTCCATCTCCAGACTCGCATCCCTTTTGGGTTTGAACTTTGAATGGGATGTGAGACTTTTTTATGAATAAGTCCCGGAGCCTCCCTGCGGCCCAGCAGCACACATCTTTTATGCAGGTAGTTTGTAATATAGTTTATTTTGCTTTATCTTTGCCTTTTGCACCATGTTCGTTTACTAGTTCGTTTTTCCATCCCTTTCCAGTATCTGTATTTTGTTTGATGGAGACTATATATATATATATATATATATATATATATATATATATATATATATATATATATATATATATATATATATATATATATATATATATATATATATATACACATATGATACTTTTTTCTTCTTTTTTGTTCAAATTTCTTTATATGGTTATATCTATATATGTTTGGTTTTATATGTACTGTAATGGCCAATTGTCTGTAGGTACTTATTTGCATACATATGGGCTTTTTCAGATTGGTAGGGGGTGACCAGCTTTTATGGATGTGCATTTGATACTTCATGTCAAATCTTTTTCTTTTGCTTATTGTTAAACAAAATGAGATCATGTGTGTCTACTGATACCCACCCCCAACTGTGGACATGGGTGTGGGAGGGGAGGGTGGGGGGCTATTTAAGGAATGTCAGTAGCACACCTCAAGGTAATGTGTAAGCACAGTGTAGCTGTCCGAAACTAGTCCACCTCTGTTCCGGTTACTGCAACCGTGGTGTGTCATTGTTTGCATGAAATATTCAATAAATTGGCTGCACACAGACTTGATTGAAGTCTATTTCTTCCTTCATTCCCCCACAGCAAACTCGCTCATCCATGTCTTTCCTGCCAGCCCCGCACTTACCCCATCCAAGTCGCGGCTTCCTCCCCTACGTCTCCTCCCGAGTCCCGCCAGTCACTACTCCTGACCATTTAGGACTTAGGACTTCACAGCCAATCGGGTCTCAGGACCTGTTTCCTGATTGGCCTGGAGGAGAAACGGGAAGACATTAGTGAATATTCGCTAATGTTACACGACTGGGTGAGCTCGAGGCGCAGTACACTGCGCCCCCGAGCCCACCCTTTTCGAAGCCAATTAGAGCCTCTGGCTCTAATCATGTGCTTCGAGAAAAAAAAACAAAAAAAAGAAGTTAAAATCTATGCGTCTAGCATGTAGATTATGGGCCTGGCGCATGGACTAGGAGGGTGGCGCCCCCACGCCCTGCATGAGCAGCGGCCTTTTCTGTCCAGTGGCAAACCAGCTGGTTGTTGGCTTGTTTGTATCCAATGTCATGCGATCACTATTTAATGCCGGCCATACACGGTTCGAAAACCGTATCCAAGAATTTTCGTACGTATTTCGCACCATTAGTGGGCTGCAGCAAGGGAGGATTTTCGTGCGGCAAACAAATTTGAGGAATCAGACATGTTGGAAATTTTTGGAAAAACAAAGATTTTCTAATCGATGATGGGAGAATCGTGTGAGAAATGTAATAAAAGAAAATTTACGGAGGGAAAAGAAGATTCCTTTTCTGTAGCGACATGAGGTGAAATTGAAGGCTTGGTCGGCCGAATTTCGGAAATCAATGGTGGCACCATCGGATCACAAAAAAACGAACTTTCTGATTTTGAAAAGAAAATTTGTTTGAAATTCGACCATGTATGGCCTGCATTAGTGATCACATGATTGTAAGCTATGCTGTTTGGCTCCTGAATGAATGCTGTATTTGAGAGGGCAGCAGTCAGATACAGCCCTGTCACAGAACTAGAGGCCGGTACAGGTGTAGTATGCTAGTTCTTCTTAAGGGTATTGTGCTGAGGTTCTAAAATAAATGGATAGCAGGTAGAGGGGGGGGGGTAGTAAAGCACCCCCCCACCCCCATTCACAGGGTTTTAGCACTTAAGAATTATTGTGTATTTCATAGCTTACACAAATGAATAAGCCCCCTTTTCACCATCTTATCACAGCTTCTTTTGCTGTTTAAGAAATTATATGATTGAAGACTTAATTCAATTTGCAGTTGATTCCTCCCTCCTCTCTATTTGTTCTGTGTCCTGCCATTTGCAGACTTCATCATCATTTGTCTGTTCTTCCTTACAGCAAGGTGGATACAAAAGCCGTTCTCTTGGAGACACGCATTCCCAGAGCAGCGGGGACATAAGGGGATAAACCATTCCCACTGATATTGCACTTCATTCCGACTTGTCACCATATTAGAGAATAAGCTCTATCACTCTGTCGCTCGCAGGCTTAGCTGAATGCTCTTCTGATTACAGTGGGATGTATGAAGGATGGACTGAGTGTTTGTGTCCAGCACATTCATTGTTTGTGCTCAAGATTTATTGGTAGTTTTCTCTATTGACTAGAAAGTTCCAATATAACATTTTGCTCACATTCATCATTGAAACACGTACATTTAGTGGACTGCAGTTCTTTTTTTTTTTTTTTAACTTCCAGGGTGGATCCTTTTTATTTATTTTTTTAATGGCGAGTAGTAATTTGTATGCAAAATATGTTTTCTTTCTTTTATAAAATAGGAGGAAATGTGATGTAAGGTGCTAAATGCTAATAGGCTCTTGAGTAGAGATGAGCCGAACCCCCCCCCCCCACCCCCCGGTTCGGGTCCGCAGCAGAACATGCAAAAAATTAGTTTGAACACCGTTAAAGTCTATGGGACACGAACGTGGAAAATCAAAAGTGCTAATTTTAAAGACTTATATGCAAGTTATTGCCATAAAAAGTGTTTGGGGACCCGGGTCCTGCCCCAGGGGACATGTATCGCTGCAAAAAATAAATAATGTGGGGGGCCCCCAGGCACCATATACTCTGAACAGCAGTTTATATACTATACGACCTGCCCTATATACTCTGCATAAAATTGGGTCTTAGGTGTTGGTGGTACTAGAACACTGTAAGCCCTCACAGTTAATCTTGTTGGGCGCAGGAACGGGCTCTGCTGTGAAATATTATATCAAGATTTGGAATTACATGCCCCTGTTAAACAGGGGCTGAACAATTGGGCCCTGGGTGGTGGTGCCACAACACTGTAACCCCTCACAGATACTCTTGTTGGGCGCAGGCCTGCTGTGAAATATTATATTTTTATGAACTTGAGCCTATCAACGGAGTCTGTGGACAGGCGCACTCTATGATCCGTTACAAACCCTCCAGCAGCACTGAATGTGCGTTCAGAAAGAATGCTGGATGCAGCACAAGCCAATAGTTCAATTGCATATTGAGCAAGTTCTGACCAGTGGTCCATCCTCAAGACCCAGTAACCCAGTGGATGCTCTGTTGGAAAGGTCTCCAAGTCTGCTCTTGCCCCTAGATATTCCTGCACCATGTAATGCAGACGCTGGTGATGGTTGCTTGAACCAATCAGACCTATCTGGGTTGACAAAAGATTAAATCTTGGACTGAAGGAATAATCGTCCTTAAGACATTCAAGTACTCAAAGATCAAAGACAGAAAAGGTATTTGAACTTCCCTGCAACTCTTCTACCTCTTTCCTGCTATTTCTTCCAGTTATCTCCCATTAAAGCATTGGAAAAATAAATACTAGAGTGACTGGTGCCTACATTGTCAGATAATAAGCTCATTGCGGACTCTAAGTCTGGTATTGGTGAAACTACAGGTAAAAAGGCAGCTCCACCGTGATATATATATATATATATATATATATATATATATATATATATATATATATATATATATATATATATATATATATATATATATATATATATATATATATATATATATATTATACATATATATATATATTATACACACCGCCTGAAATGTATTAGAAACAGTACACCACAGAATGCACTGTAGATATAGGCTAAACTGTATGATATATAATGAGAGACGCTCTGCTGCCATATAACTAAGTTATGCGGTAAGCAATTGGGTAATACTGTATACCTGTCTATGCATTTATTAAGGCTAGCAGCATAAGGATTAAAAATTGTTTGTTAATTGAGAGAGTTTAGTTTTGCTTTACTGAGGAAATGCTACATGGCACAATATACAGTAGTTTATAACCAAGTATGTTTGATCTTTAATCAGATTTGAGCAGTCAAAACCATAACAAAATATTGCAGACTGGTTTG
The DNA here is from genome assembly GCA_037952925.1 of Lithobates clamitans. Lineage (NCBI taxonomy): Eukaryota > Metazoa > Chordata > Amphibia > Anura > Ranidae > Lithobates > Lithobates clamitans. The sequence continues at coordinate 807,843 of JBBGZY010001974.1, forward strand.
TGAGATTTGATGCATTGAAAAAAGAATGTGTGCTGCACTTGAGTTCTGTCTATTGTTTGTCTTTTGAGCTGACACAAATGTATATTCTGTAGAACTATAAGCTGAGACCTAGCCTGAGATGTGCAGTTTCTTGGGTATAATGCTGCTCATAATACCACTTTCTGATGGTCTGAGGTCACCAGATGTACTGGAAAAAGGCCATACGCTTTTCAGATTGTCCATTTCTTGTCTCTATTCAGTACTTTTTAAACATTGTAGGACACTTCTGAGAAAAGAAGCTGCGTGTGATCTTCTCTAAAAGTGAGTTTTTAGAAAGTTTAAAGAAAGGGAAAAAAAAACAACTGCCATGCTCCATGTCACCTAGATAAGACATTATGTGCCCCCACTTGGAAATATAACAGCCAACAATACTGCTCAGATGGACTGTCTGTTTTTCTTCCAAAGAACAGACACTTTCTATACGGCTCATTGTCAGAGCAAAACGCATTTCATCTTACTGCAGCTTTCTAAACTCTGTGCTGCTGCCAGCATGAGAAAGTTGCTTTCTATAGATAAAGAACAAACCTAAAATATCTCTACCAGCATGGGGGATAATTTACAAAAAAACAGAGCCTAGAAAACCTCAGCAGAAGTGGAGCCGGTGTCCAAACCTATCAATCGGATTGTGGTATTTTGTTTTGAAACTTTGTTTTTTTTTTGTAAATTACTTTTTATTCGGTTTTATGACATACAAACAATAACCTGCGTAAAGAGGAAACAACCACTGGTTAGAAAGGCAACACAAAAACACCCCCCCCCCCCCCTCCCTTGAAACTTTCTTGATTGCTGTGAGATCTGTGTCATACCAATCGTTGGCACTGTTCACTTCTGTGCTTTTTTTTTTTTTTTTGTTTACTTTGTTACATTATATTGATTATGATGGAACAGATGTTATCATACAACTTGCATACAGATTCAGTAGCATTGGACTTCACCAAAGAAAAAATGTGAATGGTATCATCAATTTCCCAAGAAACCAGGAATAAAGACCTGTTTGAGTCACAGGTGGCCTGTGCTTTTGATGTAAGGATATGCCCCCATTTTTTTTTTTCTTTTATTTGATCATATAGTGGTTTTAGAACAGACCCGGGACTCGTTTGGCTGTTTGTTCCCAGGTTTCATTCCCTGATGGGTACCATAGCAGCCAGGCACACAGTACTTCAGTCACTCGAGTCAGAAAACAGGCCGTGCAGGTCTTTTTGTAATTTATTTGCTGGATTAACTTGGATGGGGTGAGGGGGAACTTTGGGATATTCCAAAAAAGAACTAACAAAACTGCAATGGAGGACACAAACGCTGATCTGCTCCTTCAGGTTGTAAGTATCCTCTTGAACATGAAGGGTTAATTAAACTTCAAATGCAGGAACTCCTTAACCAGAGTAAAGTCCTGAATGTACTGTAGTGCATTTTCCCAAAGATGGCAAGGGAAGGTCTCTAGAATCCATAAGGCAGGTACTCGCTGTGCCGTGGGTGGGTACCATGTCTCCTGCGTTACCAGTCAGTCTCTGTACTTGGTGCCTCTAGACTAGATCTTCCGATAGATCCTCCTGCACTGTTTCAGGATACTCAGGGCAGAGGTCTCCGAGCTCTAACTGGAGATGGGACCCCAAAAGGATTTCTTCAGTGCTGTAGTTAGGCTCCCAGGGGTGCCTCAGCCCTCAGGCTGGGTCTTGCTCCCCCAGAAACAAGAGACTGCTGTTTCATGCCCCAGCCTATGTATACCCCTCTCAGTTCCCGGCTGATCACTCATCATACTGACCAGACATTGGCTTAAAAAGCATGAATATGCAGGCCAGGGTCAAACTCCCCCAGTTCATCAGGGAGAGTTGGACTGCTTTGTAACTGCCAAGGCTGGTATGGAGAGCTGAGAGCTTAAATGTTAACTCTGTTTTTGTTGGAGAAAAAAAATAAAATAATATAGCATATACAATTGCTACACAAGCCATATTGTAATTTAAATGTTATTAAAAAATTACCTTTCCTTTTTAACCACTTCCCGCCCGGCCTATAACAGGATGACGGCCGGGAAGTGGTTCTGTTACCCTGCTGGGCGTCATGTGATGCACGCCTGCCGGGGCGCACAGCGCAGCGATTGCGGCGTGTCAATTTGACACGCCGCATCTCTGATTGTGATAAGAAGCCTCTGACAGAGGCTTCTTACCACGTGATCAGTTGTGACTACCAATCACAGCTGATCAGCTGTGACCACCAATCACAGCTGATCATCACGAGAACCAGGAAGTGCCGGTAAATGGCATTCCTCAGTTTTACGCTGATAGGAAGAGCCGATCGGCGTCTCTCCCTGTCAGAGGGGGGGTCTGTGCTGATGATCAACGCACTGATTATCAGCACAGCCCCCATCAAATGTACCCATAAGCTGTTCAAATCTATTCTGTGTACACATCTATCTGTTCTATCTATTCTGTGTACACATTGCTGCCTACCTGTGAATTAAAGCTTGATTCGGCCCATTGGGGGCCGCCACTACAGGTGAGAGGCTGGGGGTAATGGTTGCCGCACACCGGAACAAGACTGGATGAATTGTTTCTTGCTGCCACTGCACTTGCACTCTTCTCACTATTAGAAGATTTCCTCCTGCTGACATTGGGAGTCGCATTGGAAGTCGCATTGCATGGTGTTGGACTACACTTTTATTTTCATTGTCACCTCATTTTTTTGATGCCATTTCATGCTACCAGTTCAGTTGATTGGACACACAGTATATTACGGGGCAATATTGACATTGTTTGTTTATTTGCTTGCCTGCATAATATTTTTTCATTTTATGCACATTGCACTTTGTTCAATATTTTTTTTCTCTGGGTTGACATTGGGAGTCGCATTGGAAATCGCATTGCATGTTTTGAATTGCACTTTATTTTTTCACATGTAATATTATCTTATTTGATGTCATTTTACGCTAGCAGTTCACATTGGATTGGACACGTATTATACTACGTGACATTGTTCACATTGTCTGTTTTCATTTTACTTGCTGCCCAATAGTGTAGTTTGTGTGTACACTGCACCTTGTTGGTATATATATTTTTTGCACATATCATTCTTTGCACTTTATCACCATTATAGTATTTTGATACCTTATTTAGGTTTTAGAATTTTTTATATATTACAATTTTTTTCACGATTTGGTTGGAGTTGTTACACCGAGACTGAGGTAGTGCTACATAATTTTATTACCCGTAAGCTGCCAATCAGTGCCCCATCATAACCCCCTGCCAGTGCCCAATAAAGTGCCAATCAGTGCCCACCACAGTGCAAATCAGTGCAAATCAGTGTCCATCACAGTGCCAAGCCCAGCCCAGCATTAACCTATCAGTACCTGCCCAATCGGTGCTGACCATCAGTGCCATCTATTGGTGTCCATCAATGCCGCCTATCAGAGCCAATCAGCGCCCATCAGTTCTACATATCAGTGCCTCCTCATCAGTGCCCATCAGTGCCGACTCATCAGTGCCCGTCAGTGAAGGAGAAAACAAAATTTTTTAACAAACGAAGAAAAACTTTTTTTTTTTTTTTTTGTCGGTATTTTAGTTTAGCAAAAAATAAAAACCGCAGAGGTGATCAAATACCACCAAAAGAAAGCTCTATTTATGGAAAAAAAAATTGTCATTCAAAGTGCGACAGCGCTGAAAGCTCAAAATTGTCCTGGGCAGGAAGGGGCGAAAGTGCCTGGTATTGAAGTGGTTAATCTGCAGCAGGAGTAATTTTCTTTAACCGCTTCCCGACCACCGATGTACGTCGGCAGAATGGCACGGGTGAGCGAAAGGGCGTACCCCCTTCGTAATCCCAGGCTAGCGGATGTGCGCACACAGCGGGAGCGTGCCCGCGAGTCCCGCGGACTCTATGCGGAGAGGCAGATCGGGGAAATGCAAGGCATTTCCCTGTTCTGCCTAGTGACATGACAGGGATCTACTGCTCCCTGTCATTGGGAGCAGGGATCTCTGTCATGTCCTAGGCAGCCCATCCCCCTAGAGTTAGAACAGGCTGAGGGAACACATTTAACCCCTTGATCGCCCCCTAGTGTTTAACCTTCCCTGCCAGCGACATTTACACAGTGATCAGTGGCTATTTTTAGCTCTGATCACTGTATAAATGTCAATGGTCCCAAAATGGTGTCAAAAGTGTCTGATCTGTCCGCCGCAATGACGCAGTCCCGATAAAAATCGCAGATCACCGCCATTACTAATAATAAAAAAAAAAATGTTATAATAAAAATGCCATAAAACTATCCCCTATTTTGTAGACACTATAACTGAGCGAACCAATCAATATGCGCTTATTGCAATTTTTCAAAATTGTCAGTTTTTTTTGTTTATAGCGCAAAAAATAAAAACCACAGAGGTGATCAAATACCACCAAAAGAAAGCTCTATTTGTGGGAAAAAAAGGACGTCAATTTTGTTTGGGTACAACGTGTCGCGACCGCGCAATTGTCAGTTAAAGCGACGCAGTGTCGAATCTCAAATAATTCTCTGGTCATTAGGGGGCTAAAATCTTCCAGGGCTGAAGCGGTTAAAATGTAATATGGCAACATGGAAGCAGAACATCCCCAGAAATGCCTTTTCCCTGCTTGTGTGATTGGATCACAGGTTTTTCCAGAAGTTAATGAGAAAATTAGTGTAATCAGAAACAGCAGCAGCAACCTGGTGGCTGCTGTTTCCTTTTGGTTGGTGGCTGTTGGCCGTGCCATGGGATAGACCCAAGTGTTTGTTCAAGTACTTCTGTGGGCTCTCTGCAGTAATCCAGTTCTCCCCTGCGCTTCCTCTGGGATAGGTTGGATGTGTCCACATGCACCACCTTGTTTTTATCTCCAGTTAGCGCCAGTTCAGGCCAGTTGCCATTTACCATAGGATATGCATATAATGTCCACTGTATAGCCTCGGAGGAAGAGCTAAGTCTCGAAACGCCGGAACATTTGGTTGCAATTACACTCCTGAAGGGGAGGGTCCAACTATTATGCATAACCTACAAATTGCTGTATGTACAGTATGTACATTCGATGGCCTGTAATATATATATATTTTTTTGTATGTGGTGTTTCAATAGTTTTGTACTATGTTTTTTTTTTTTTTTTTTTTTTTTTTTTTTTACACAAATACATTGTTCTATATATTGCCCTCACTAGGGACCCTGCCACCTGTTTAACCATTTTATGATTTTCCCAGAAGTCTGCACTAAGATCAAAGTAAAATTTTAGGCATCCTCTGCAATAGGATTTATTTGATAAGATACTTTATAAGGATTAATTGCATCTAATTGGATGCGGCAACGTTTCTCAATAGAACTCTGCCAGTGCATCAGCTGATTAGATTGAACAAAGATACTCCCATTCAGGAACTAGTCGTCCAAGGACATAGTTGCAGACATAGCTTTTTCTTAAACCCAGGAGCCTGCATTCACTATATCTGGTCTCCCACAGTACACAGAAAATGTAAATGTGACTTCTATTAGTATCTGGTTAAAGCTTATAGCGGGGGGTTTTCATTCTACTCTGATTGTCCTATGAGGCAGGACCACTAACCCTTTGTCTGGACAGTGCTGATTGGCCCTGTGCTAATCGCTTGCACCCCTGCCAGCAATACACACCAAACTGAGCATGTGTAGAGTGTCCCCATGGCTCTGTCTCATCAGGAGATGGATTGGGGAGAGTGGAAGAAGGGGAGATCAAACAGCCTTTTTACACAATGCGGATGATTAACCCCTTAGGTTCCAAACTGAGTATAACAAACATGCTTTACTGCATATACAGACTGATTTTATTGTTATGGGTTTAGTAACACTTTAAAAACAGAAATGGGTACGACTCTACTACAAAATGCGTTAAGATCCTTCCAATGTACATAGATCACCCAGAGAGGGTTGTTTTTTTCAACAAAAGTGGAGTTGCTCTTTAAGTAACACAGACTTTCAGGTGGTAAAACACTCCAGCCTGTCCCAAAAACTAAAGAAAAAAAAATTATTTTAGTTGGGTGATAAGTGCATTGTTGTTTGGTTTTTTTATTTTTTTTTTTTTAGTTTGTTTTTTTTAAACCCTGCTTTACAAAATGTTCTAGGTTATTTATACACAGTAGAGTGGTCCATTAGTGGTAGCATAGGTTGGCACTAGTGCTGGGTATGTCTTTTTTGGCGTTGCCTCCCACTGTGCAACCACTGTGCTGTAATTGAAACTACTACTGCTAAATTCTATCATGTCTAACTACTTGACTTTTAAAGGTCACATCATATATATCGCTGGATCCATTCTGCACTTAAACAGCATTTATATCTCTCTGATGGGAGTAATACAGTGCCTTCTCTTTATAATAAATCTCACATAAGAGAATCCTCCATTTACTTGTCATTTTATGCCATGTTTGAAATGTTATCATTGGGAAGAAAGAAAATATATAGCTCAGCTTTGAATAATTTAGGCAAATGGTTAGGCTGGGTTCTACAGGGTTGAATCATATTTAATATGAAATATATTCTGACGCTATGTAACATGATGTTGAAATGTCCTGATGCAGGAGACAACACAGGCAGAGAGTATAGCTCTCAGCCCATTAATGCATGTTGTTATCTCGGGTACCAATACCACTTACATTTACATGTGGTCCACTTAAAACAATGGAAACTTTGTGCTGGCTCTAGGTGACCGTGAAATAATTTATTACCATCTACTGCTATGTCCTGTTGTAGCTTTAGGAATAACACAACAGTAGGTTGTTTTAGGTTTTTAATGCACTTAAAGGTGGACTCCTGTAGCGAAAAAGACCGTTACACAAATGCCCAGATACAGACGCAAACTTCTTTAAAGTGGTTGTAAACCCTTACATACACCCAGTGAAGTGGCTGGCCTCAGGTGATGCACAGAGACGAAACAAATCCTCCTACATAAGTTGTACCTGTGTATCTCTAGTATAAGCTTTCAGAAAGCAGGGGGCAAGGAGTTGAAATTACACTCTGCAGAGCTCAGTGAGGAGAACTCAGAGCTGATTGGAAGGAAGAGACACCCCCCCCCCCCCCCCCCTTCCCTTTCACACAGGAACAGAGCTGAGGCTGTCAATCTACTGGAGGTCCCTCCTTGTCACTTTTTTTCTCTTGGTGTCAGGAAAATTTGTCAGAAGTGACTCGTGCTAACAGCAGAGGTACGAAACAGCAGACAGAAATGACACTTGGTGCTCTTGATCGAGACACACTATTGAGAGATATGCTTTGTTCATATTTCATGTCTGAGGTCTACAGTCACTTTAACTCCCTTTCCCACAACTCCCTGGGTTCCTGAACATGCCTAGGTAAGGCAAGCTTCTATGCTTCCCTCCCTCATCTGCACAGAAAGGCTACACGTGATAAGGCAGTGGTAGCTGGACAAATGAATGACTGCCTTGTTAATCTAAAACCCTATACAGTGGAACCTTGAATTACGAGCATAATCCTTTCCAGGAGAATGCTTGTAATCCAAAGCACTCGCATATCAAAGTGAGTTTCCCCATAGAAGTCAATGGAAACAAAGATAATTAGTTCCGCATTGACTTATATCGCATGTGGCCAGAGGTGGGGGGGCGCCAGAGAGTCTCGGAAATACTCGAGGACAGCTCGGCTGAACTCTGAAACACTCTGGAACAGAGTATTCCTGAGTGGTTCCGAGTATTTCTGAATGGCTCCGAACCGTTCCGAGTGTCACTGGCGCCCCTGCACCTCTGGCCAAATGTGGTACTGCACACCACATTGGCTTGAATTCTGCTCGTTTTGCGAAACATTTGCAAAGCGAGCCAGAATTTAAAAGAAAAATTTGCTAGTCTTTCAAAATGCTCATTAACCAAGGTTCCACTGTACATCCTGACCATTTTCTCCGGTTGTCTGTGAGGAAACGCTTCCACCAAGCATATTTGAGCAATGAATCTAAACAAACAACAATCTGGGCAGTCAGTAAACTCCCTAATCTGAGTAGCAAGCATACACCAATCAGTGATTCCACAACACCATTGTACAATATCAAAACCTAAAATAGTGGAGCGCTACCTGAGATATGTCATATACATGTATTTACAAAAAATGTGACACTAAATATTCACATGTAATAAAAAAGCATATAAATCAGTATTAGTATTGATCCCTACAAATTATAGGGCAAACACTTAAAGTGATTGTAAACGATCACCTTGTAAAAAAAGCCCATTCAGTTCAAAATAGAAATAAAAGGCAAAACATTTTTGTATAGATATATACAAAATAAAAAAACATTTATAAATACCTTTTTTTTTTTTTTTTTTCTTTTTTTTTTCCCCCCTTTTTAAAAATGATCAGAGTCCCTCTGTTCTTGGCTGCATAAGAGCTGGGGGGGAGGAGAAGCAACAGCACACTGAGCTTTTCAATGATTGGCTGTGCAGCAGGGGTTTGTCAGGACAAATCTGATCAGTGAAGAAGAGTACACGAAGTTCCCAGCATAGCTAGAGAACTGACAACGGTGTGGTCAGTTTTTAATAGGAAAGCAGAGGGACTGGCAGGAACACCAGGGATTTTGCATAAAGGAAGCAATACAAAGAGAATAGGATACGTTCTCATACAAGTACATGGTACAGCAGACACATATCAGGAATCTAAAGTTTTGGGGCAACAAACACTTTAAGTGTCCTGGCACACCATGCAATAGCCAAAGGAAATGATGAATAAGTCCAAAACAAAAAATCTTCTTGTAGTGCAATTTGCCAGAATCAAATGTGCTAATATAGGTGAGGACCCTTCTCCGTATATAATAACATACACTTCAGCCAGTATTATGTGGGTCCGCTAACCCCTTTATTGGACCTCAAAGCTTCCTAAGAGGATAGTGACATTTTAGCATTGATATTGAAAATATCACTGATCGTGCCAAAAAAACTGTCTCTTATTTTAAGGATGGTGATCATATGAAGCCATATATTATCACATAGTTGTTTGAATCCTTTTCAAATCATAATGATTACAGAAATCACCCAAATGTTCCTGATCAAAATGGTACAGACACACAAGGCAACACACACAGGTTAAAATGGCAATTACAGGTACATTTTCTACATTAGTGGCTTTTTATGTTGCTATTAGTGTCTGTGTATAAATAGTCAATGAGTTTGTTAGCTGTCACATGGATGCACTGAAAAGAACTGTTAAAATACCTGCATAACAAGGTAATGGAACTTTATAAAGATGGAAAATTATATAAAAAAAATATACATAGCCTTGAATATGCCAGTCAGTACTGTTCAATCACTCATTAAGAAGTGGAAAATGTGGGTATCTCTTGGTACCAAGCCAAGGTCAGGTAGACCAAGAAAGATTGCAGCCACAACTGCCAGAATTGTTCGGGATACAAGAAAAAAATTAAAAACCCACGTAACTTCAGGAGAAATACAGGCTGCTCTGGAAAAAGTTGTTTCAAGGAGCACAATACGATTATACTTGAAAAAAAATTAGCTGCATGGTCGAGTTGCCAGAAAGAAGTCTTTACTGCACCAATGCCACAAAAAAGCTGGTTACGATATGCCCAACAACACCTTGACATGCCTCACAGCTTCTGGCACACTGTAATCAAACCAAAGTAGAGCTTTATGGTCACAACCATAAGTGCTATGTTCAGAGAGGAAAAATACCCTCCCCACTGTGAGCATGGTGGTGGCTCAGGAACCATGAATGGGAGACAGAAAATGCAGTAAAAATTACACATTTTAATATAATGGTAAAAATGGTACAAATCAGTAAACTTAGTAAAAACATACCCAGAGTATGGTAGCCATCGTGGGTAGTCCGAACAAGCCAGTAAATCAGGAAGCCAGAGATCAGTGTAGTCGGAGGCAACAGATAGGATCAGAAACCAGAAGGGACATCAGCCAGGTAAGTCTTCAACAGGAACATAGCAGAGAGTCTCCGGATATGTTTGACCAAGGCGAAGGGATGAAACAGGCAGTTTAAAGAGCCAGAAAGGGCTGGCTGACTAGCAGGAAATGATCACCAGGTGAGCCACTGTGGAACAATGAGTGCTGGCAATTAACAGACACCTGAGCACTGAGAAGAGAGGGCTGAGCTCAGCCCTGACACTCATTAATGTTTTTGGGAAGGGGAGCTCTATGACATTTTGTGAAAATTGATGACAAGATGAATGCAGCATGTTATCAGAAAATCCTAGCAGACCACTTGCATTCTTCTGCATGAAAGCTGCGCATGGGACACTCTTGGACTTTCCAGCATGACAATGGCCCTAAGCACAAGGCCAAGTTGACCCTCCAGTGGTTACAGCAGAAAAAGGTGAAGGTTCTGGAGTGGCCATCAGTCTCCTGACCTTATGATCATTGAAACACTCTGGGGAGAGCTCAAATGTGTGGTTCATAACAACCAAAGACTTTGCATGACCTGGAGGCATTTTACCATGATGAATGGGGGCGGCTTTATCACCTGCAAGCATTCGGGGCCTCATAGACAACCAAGGGTGTTGCTAGGTCAACAAAAGATCTGGAGCTAGAGCCCAAAGCAGCGTAGTAAAGAAAGTCATATGCTTGGGCGGGCATACACATGTATATACAGTAATATACGTGTGTGTATATATCCCCAGAGAGCCCCCCACTTACATCAGGGACCCCAGAGAGCCCCCCTTAATACATCAGGGTCCCCAGAGACCCCCACTTACATCAGGGTTCCTAGAGAGCCCCCCTTACATTAGGGCCCCCGGAAAGCCTCTCCCTTACATGAGGGTCCCCAGAGAGCCTCCCCCTTAAAATCAGGGTCCCCAGAGAGCCTCCCCTTTTAAAATCGGGGTCCCCTGAGAGCCCCACACTTATATCAGGGTCCCCAGAGAGCCTCCCCTCCCCTTGGGAACCCCTGCAGAGACTCAGGGATATGGGCCCCAAAAGCCACCCCCTAGCGACGCCACTGTAGACAACTATTACAAAAGACTGCATGCTGTCATTGATACTAAAGGGGGCAATACACAGTATTAAGAACTAAGGGGATGCAGACTTTTGAACAGGGGTCATTTCATAATTTGTTTACTTGTTGACATGTTTTGTTTTATGATTGTGCCATTCTGTTATGACCTATAGTTACAGAATATGAATCTCATAAAAAATAAAAGAAATGTGTTTTGCCTGCTTACTCATGTTTTCTTTAAACATGGTACATATTGAATATTACCAATTCTCCAAGGGGGTGCAAACATTTGAGCACAACTGTAGAAAGGAATATAACATGTAACTCAGTACTTAACCACTTAAGGACCGCCTCACGCCGATGTACGTCGGCAAGGCGGCACGGGCAGGCAAAATCACGTACATGTACGTGATTTGCCTCCCGCGGGTGGGGGGTCCGATCGGACCCCCCCCCGCCGCCCGAGGCGGTCCCGTTCTGTCCCCCGGCGATCAGAGACGAGGGGGAGGCCATCCGTTCGTGGCCCCCCCCTCGCGATCGCCGCCGGCCAATGGGAACACTCCTTTGCTGCTGTATGCTAAACAGCAGCAAAGGAAGTGATGTCATCTCCCCTCGGGTCGGTAGTTTCTGTTCCGGCCCGAGGAGAGACGACATGTGAGTGAGTGCACCAACACACACACACACAGTAGAACATGCCAGGCATACAAAACACCCCGATCCGCCCCCCGATCCCCCCCCAATCACCCCCCCCCCCCCCTGTCACAAACTGACACCAGCAGTTTTTTTTTTTTTTTGTTTTTTTTTCTGATTACTGCTGTGTCAGTTTGTGGCAGTTACTGTGTTAGCACAGTTACTGTTACCCCCCTGTAGGTCTAGGGTACCCCCCTAACCCCCCCTAATAAAGTTTTAACCCCTTGATCACCCCCCGTCACCAGTGTCGCTAAGCGATCATTTTTCTGATCGCTGTATTAGTGTCGCTGGTGACGCTAGTTAGTGAGGTAAATATTTAGGTTCGCCGTCAGCGTTTTATAGCGTCAGGGACCCTCATATACTACCTAATAAATGTTTTAACCCCTTGATTGCCCCCTAGTTAACCCTTTCACCACTGATTACCGTATAACCGTTACGGGTGACGCTGGTTAGTTTGTTTATTTTTTATAGTGTCAGGGCACCCGCCGTTTATTACCGAATAAAGGTTTAGCCCCCCGATCGCCCGGCGGTGATATGCGTCGCCCCAGGCAGCGTCAGATTAGCGCCAGTACCGCTAACACCCACGCACGCAGCATACGCCTCCCTTAGTGGTATAGTATCTGATCGGATCAATATCTGATCCGATCAGATCTATACTAGCGTCCCCAGCAGTTTAGGGTTCCCAAAAACGCAGTGTTAGCGTGATCAGCCCAGATACCCGCTAGCACCTGCGTTTTGCCCCTCCGCCCGGCCCAGCCCAGCCCACCCAAGTGCAGTATCGATCGATCACTGTCACTTACAAAACACTAAATGCATAACTGCAGCGTTCGCAGAGTCAGGCCTGATCCCTGCGATTGCTAACAGTTTTTTTGGTAGCATTTTGGTGAACTGGCAAGCACCAGCCCCAGGCGTCAGGTTAGCGCCAGTACCGCTAACACCCACGCACGCACCATACACCTCCCTTAGTGGTATAGTATCTGAACGGATCAATATCTGATCCGATCAGATCTATACTAGCGTCACCAGCAGTTTAGGGTTCCCAAAAACGCAGTGTTAGCGGGATCAGCCCAGATACCTGCTAGCACCTGCGTTTTGCCCCTCCGCCCGGCCCAGCCCAGCCCACCCAAGTGCAGTATCGATCGATCACTGACACTTACAAAACACTAAACGCATAACTGCAGCGTTCGCAGAGTCAGGCCTGATCCCTGCGATTGCTAACAGTTTTTTTTGTAGCGTTTTGGTGAACTGGCAAGCACCAGCCCCAGGCAGCGTCAGATTAGCGCCAGTACCGCTAACACCCACGCACGCACCGTACACCTCCCTTAGTGGTATAGTATCTGATCGCATCAATATCTGATCCGATCAGATCTATACTAGCGTCACCAGCAGTTTAGGGTTCCCAAAAACGCAGTGTTAGCGGGATCAGCCCAGATACCTGCTAGCACCTGCGTTTTGCCCCTCCGCCCGGCCCAGCCCACCCAAGTGCAGTATCGATCGATCACTGTCACTTACAAAAGACTAAAACGCATAACTGCAGCGTTCGCAGAGTCAGGCCTGATCCCTGCGATCGCTAACAGTTTTTTTGGTAGCGTTTTGGTGAACTGGCAAGCACCAGCGGCCTAGTACACCCCGGTCGTAGTCAAACCAGCACTGCAGTAACACTTGGTGACGTGGCGAGTCCCATAAGTGCAGTTCAAGCTGGCGAGATGGCAAGCACAAGTAGTGTCCCGCTGCCACCAAAAAGACAAACACAGGCCCGTCGTGCCCATAATGCCCTTCCTGCTGCATTCGCCAATCCTAATTGGGAACCCACCGCTTCTGCAGCGCCCGTACTTCCCCCATTCACATCCCCAACCAAATGCAGTCGGCTGCATGAGAGGCATTTTTATGTCCTCCCAAGTACCCCTACCCAACGAACCCCCCCAAAAAAGATGTCGTGTCTGCAGCAAGCGCGGATATAGGCGTGACACCCGCTATTATTGTCCCTCCTGTCCTGACAATCCTGGTCTTTGCATTGGTGAATGTTTTGAACGCTACCATGCACTAGTTGACTATTAGCGTAGGGTACAGCATTGCACAGACTAGGCACACTTTCACAGGGTCTCCCAAGATGGCATCGCATTTTGAGAGACCCGAACCTGGAACCGGTTACCGTTATAAAAGTTAGTTACAAAAAAAGTGTAAAAAAAAAAAAAAAATAGTTGTTGTTTTATTGTTCTCTCTCTCTCTATTCTCTCTCTCTATTGTTCTGCTCTTTTTTACTGTATTCTATTCTGCAATGTTTTATTGTTATTGTTATTGTTATTATGTTTTATCATGTTTGTTTTTCAGGTGTGTAATTATTTACACTTTACTGTTTACTGTGCTTTATTGTTAACCATTGTTAACCATTTTTTTGTCTTCAGGTACGCCATTCACGACTTTGAGTGGTTATACCAGAATGATGCCTGCAGGTTTAGGTATCATCTTGGTATCATTCTTTTCAGCCAGCGGTCGGCTTTCATGTAAAAGCAATCCTAGCGGCTAATTAGCCTCTAGACTGCTTTTACAAGCCGTGGGAGGGAATGCCCCCCCCCCCCCACCGTCTTCCGTGTTTTTCTCTGGCTCTCCTGTCTCAACAGGGAACCTGAGAATGCAGCCGGTGATTCAGCCAGCTGTCACTACCTATTGCTATCATAGGGGATATTTACATTCCCCGAGATAACAATAAAAATGATTAAAAAAAAAAATATGAAAGGAACAGTTTAAAAGTAAGATTAAAAAAGCAAAAAAATAATAAAGAAAAAAACAAAACAAAAAAAAAACACCCCTGTCGCCCCCTGCTCTCGCGCTAAGGCGAACGCAAGCGGCGGTCTGTCGTCAAACGTAAACAGCAATTGCACCATGCATGTGAGGTATCGCCGCGAAGGCCAGATCGAGTGCAGTAATTTTTCCAGTAGACCTCCTCTGTAAATCTAAAGTGGTAACCTGTAAAGGCTTTTGAAGGCTTTTAAACATGTATTTATTTTGTTGCCACCGCACGTTTGTGCGCAATTTTAAAGCATGTCATGTTTGGTATCCATGTACTCGGCCTAAGATCATCTTTTTTATTTCATCAAACATTTGGGCAATATAGCGTGTTTTAGTGCATTAAAATTTAAAAAAGTGTGTTTTTTCCCCAAAAAATGCGTTTGAAAAATCGCTGCGCAATTACTGTGTGAAAAAAAAAAATGAAACACCCACCATTTTAATCTGTAGGGCATTTGCTTTAAAAAAAATATATAATGTTTGGGGGTTCAAAGTAATTTTTTTGCAAAAAAAAAAAACTTTTTCATGTAAACAATAAGTGCCAGAAAGGGCTTTGTCTTCAAGTGGTTAGAAGAGTGGGTGATGTGTGACATAAGCTTCTAAATGTTGTGCATAAAATGCCAGGACAGTTCAAAACCCCCCCAAATGACCCCATTTTGGAAAGTAGACACCCCAAGCTATTTGCTGAGAGGCATGTCGAGTCCATGGAATATTTTATATTGCGACACAAGTTGCGGGAAAGAGACAAATTTTTTTTTTTCTTTGCACAAAGTTGTCACTAAATGATATATTGCTCAAACATGCCATGGGAATATGTGAAATTACACCCCAAAATACATTCTGCTGCTTCTCCTGAGCACGGGGATACCACATGTGTGAGACTTTTTGGGAGCCTAGCCGCGTACGGGACCCCGAAAACCAAGCACCGCCTTCAGGCTTTCTAAGGGCGTGAATTTTTGATTTCACTCTTCACTGCCTATCACAGTTTCGGAGGCCATGGAATGCCCAGGTGGCACAAAACCCCCCCAAATGACCCCATTTTGGAAAGTAGACACCCCAAGCTATTTGCTGAGAGGTATAGTGAGTATTTTGCAGACCTCACTTTTTGTCACAAAGTTTTAAAAATTGAAAAAAGAAAAAAAAAAATGTTTTTTCTTGTCTCTCTTCATTTTCAAAAACAAATGAGAGCTGCAAAATACTCACCATGCCTTTCAGCAAATAGCTTGGGGTGTCTACTTTCCAAAATGGGGTCATTTGGGGGGGGTTTGTGCCACCTGGGCATTCCATGGCCTCCGAAACTGTGATAGGCAGTAAAGAGTGAAATCAAAAATTTTCACCCTTAGAAATCCTGAAGGCATTGATTGGTTTTCGGGGTCCCGTACGCGGCTAGGCTCCCAAAAAGTCCCACACATGTGGTATCCCCATACTCAGGAGAAGCAGCTAAATGTATTTTGGGGTGCAATTCCACATATACCCATGGCCTGTGTGAGCAATATATCATTTAGTGACAACTTTATGAAAAAAAAAAAAAAAAAAGTGTCACTTTCCTGCAACTTGTGTCAAAATATAAAATATTCCATGGACTCAATATGCCTCTCAGCAAATAGCTTGGGGTGTCTACTTTCCAAAATGGGGTCATTTTGGGGGGTTTTGTGCCACCTGGGCATTCCATGGCCTCCGAAACTGTGATAGGCAGTGAAGAGTGAAAGCAAAAATTTACACCCTTAGAAATCCTGAAGGCGGTGATTGGTTTTCGGGGCCCCGTACGTGGCTAGGCTCCCAAAAAGTGCCACACATGTGGTATCCCCATACTCAGGAGAAGCAGCTAAATGTATTTTGGGGTGCAATTCCACATAGGCCCATGGCCTGTGTGAGCAATATATCATTTAGTGACAACTTTTTGTAAATATTTTTTTTTTTTTTTTGTCATTTTTCAATCACTTGGGACAAAAAAAATAAATATTCAATGGGTTCAACATGCCTCTCAGCAATTTCCTTGGGGTGTCTACTTTCCAAAATGGGGTCATTTGGGGGGGTTTTGTACTGCCCTGCCATTTTAGCACCTCAAGAAATGACATAGGCAGTCATAAACTAAAAGCTGTGTAAATTCCAGAAAATGTACCCTAGTTTGTAGACGCTATAACTTTTGCGCAAACCAATAAATATACGCTTATTGACATTTTTTTTACCAAAGACATGTGGCCGAATACATTTTGGCCTAAATGTATGACTAAAATTTAGTTTATTGGATTTTTTTTATAACAAAAAGTAGAAAATATCATTTTTTTTCAAAATTTTCGGTCTTTTTCCGTTTATAGCGCAAAAAATAAAAACCGCAGAGGTGATCAAATACCATCAAAAGAAAGCTCTATTTGTGGGAAGAAAAGGACGCAAATTTCGTTTGGGTACAGCATTGCATGACCGCGCAATTAGCAGTTAAAGCGACGCAGTGCCAAATTGGAAAAAGACCTCTGGTCCTTAGGCAGCATAATGGTCCGGGGCTCAAGTGGTTAAGAAGCCCTATTGGAGGCGTAGCACGTATAGGAGTGGAACCTGCGATGCTGCCATCAAATTTTATATCTGGGAACTGGTGGTGAGCTGGAGTATCTTTTGAGTTACCGTATATACAATTTATATATATCTCTTACACGAGTGTGTTTTTAACCCTTTTTATTGTAATACATTACATACGGAGACCACTATTAGTCTTCCTTTCTATTTTTATGCCATACCTATGATTGTAAGTTGTGGAAGATGCCTACTGGAGGAGTAATTACTGAAGATGGATCTGAATTGCGAACCAATGTCAATATTAGTTTAAGGGCGTATTTAAATCCAAAAACAAAAATGTTTTATTACAGTTTACAGATCCCTAAAAATGTGATGGCTGTATTTGTTATTTTTTTTTATTTGGCTTTTTTTCCTTTATTTGCATACTGTGATCTGGCCAGCAGCATTGTCAATCTGGGAAGAAAAATTATTTCTTAAAACAAATTTCTTTAAAACAAAAATTACATTGTTTTATTATGGCTCTGCAAAGCATTGTGTTGCACTGCAGTGGAAAAATTAACTGGACATTTTTTAATACGTTGACCTGTGTTTTGACACTAAAGTTAGTTCAATAGAATTCTTCAAAAACACAGAAATCGCTGAAATGCTGTGTACATTTAAACATCTGTTTTCTAACTTGAGCAAGCCTTCAAGGGTACATTTACCTATTATTGAAAAATACAAAGTTGAACTCAAGATATCCTGGCCAACCCTTGGATCCCGCTGCACATAGCGGCCGTGATGCCCTGTGCTGCCAGTGTAGTGGTCTGTACACCATACACTGAAGGAGAAAGAAGAAAAATCACCTCTAACTGCAGACAGTTTACAGGTTTATTAGGTGCAATAAAACACAAGGGGCAAATCGCATGGCGTGAAGTATGACAAGCTCATCAGGAAGGGGAGTTTTGGATGTCAGCGATGGATGTCCACGATGTGGAGGAGGCCAGGCAGAACACTATACACTACAATACCTAGCCCTGGAGTGAAGATCCATCATAATGCTTACAATGCCAAGCACTCAATTGGCTAGCAAAACCACTGTGCTGACCTCTAAAAAGCATTTCCTTTTCTCTTGGACACCTTACCGGAAGAAGCCTCTGATTTGCTTTTCACCGGTCAGCACGGTCATGTGACTGGGCTGACTAATGAGCGCTTGCCAGTGAATACTCAGAGCTGTGTATTGCAGTGTACAGGCCGCTAAGCAGCGGCATAGAGCATCATGACCGCCATGCGCAGTGAGGTCCGGAAGATTGGCCAGGATATTTGGAATGAGTTCCTTTTTCAATTATCCTGAATTTTCCTTACCCTTTAAAACAGAACTAAACTCTCTAAATCATGCACTCATTATTAAGTAACTTGGCTCTAGTGATGGGCGAGCTGTCTGGGCCAAGCATCAGTTTTGTCCCCAAACATCACCCATGCAGGTGTTCAGCGGGATGTTCTCCCGCTGAGCTCCCCACAATGCACTGCGTTCTGCACAGTTCATTGTATTAGCCCTGATTGGCTGAAGCAATGCACCTGACTGTTGGTCAGGTGCAAGGCTTTGCCCTATCAGGACACAGAGCATTGAGAGAGCCCTGATTGGACAAAGTCCTGATGACTTTGCCCAATCATGGCTTAGTGCTCATAATTCAAGCCCCACACTATAAAAGGTATCTTCCCATGGAAGCTTTTGCAGTGTCAAGTTGGAGACAGAGCAGGGATCAGTGATATGACATGCATTTTTAGAAAGCTAGTTAGTGTTAGTGTATTGAGAGTATAGTGTAGTGTGAGTGTAGTGAAGTGTTTAACAGCATTACATTTAGTGCTGTATACACAGTCTTTTTTTTTTTTTTTTATTATTGTTCCCCTGCCCCCTTTTTTTAAATTGGCAGCCACAGTTTGTCTTACTGCAACGCTGGTGTTTCCCCTTCTTTATTAATTTTTTTATTTTGTTTTTTTTCAATTTGTGTCAGCGGCAGTCCCTAATTGCACAGTTTATAGTGCACCAAGCACCACATTTATTATTTTTTTTCTTTTTATTATTGTTGTTCCCCTGCCCCTTATTTTTGAAATTGTCAGCTGTAGTTCATCTTACTGCAACTTTTTTTATTAATTTTCTTTCCGTTTTTTTTTTTTTTCGTTTTTCAATTTGTGTCAGCGGCAGTCCTCAACTGTACACCGTTTTATAGTGCATCAAACACCACATTTAATTAAAGTGCATACAATCACTCATTTCCTAATATCTCATTTGTGTAATAAGCCCCCCCCCCCCCCATTATATCTGGAAGTCCAACAAGGAGAGGCAGACATTCCCATTCCACTGTGAGGGGGGCTAGCAGCATCTGTGTCCACAGGCAAAAGTGGACACAGTCCTTCCTCAGGCAGGGCTTGTTTGTCTCTTTTTACTGTTGTTGGTCGTGCTATCCAGTCATAGCAAGCGGAGAAGGTGTTGGACTGGCTTACTAAACTATCCTCATCATCCTCTATCACCCAAGTTTACACTAGTTCATAGTCCACCGCAGTTGCTAGAGTGGCCTGCCTCCTTATGCATAGCTACTCCTGCCATAGCCCCAGCATCATGCATGGAGGAGTCAGCTGCATTATTTGAACACTGCATCAGCCACTTGCTTCTTGAAGATGCACAGCCATTACTTGATTCTGATGTTGGTTCTGAGGTTGAGGAAGGGAGTAACATGTGCGTACAGAGAGGGGATAATACTGATAAACAACAAAATGGCAGTCGTGTTCCCCCAGCCGCAGCATATTGCCAAGTTGGCTCCAGTGATGAGGATGGAGGGGATGATGATGAGACCACTGACTCTACTTGGGGGCCCTGCATCCAGCGTGCTTTCAGAACAGGCATTCAGTGCTGCCAGAGGTTTTGTGACAGATAAAAGTGCATCTGTCCACAGACTCCGATGACCGGCTGACATTTCTCAAAACGAATTAGTCCTGGATGAGCAGCAGCTATCAAGTCCCTGATGCCGGTGTTGATAATTCAATTTGTTGGGGATCTGGACTCTCTGCAAGGCTGTTTAGGTTGTCTAGCTTTGTGGGTGTTTATTTTATCTTTAAGTCATTTTTTGGTAGAGGTTTCATGGGAACAATTAACACCCAAGGCCAAATGTTTCTGCACCTGTGTGACAAGTGCATATAATTTTAATTTCTTTACATCAGTGTCCAGTTTTGCGCTCCCCAGAGTAACTGAGGGGTTACAATGTGCAGGCACCAGCAACACATAAGGCCTAATATTTCCACACCTGTTTGACAGGTGCATATCATTTAAATTTTATACATCAAGGCCAATTCTTGCTTTCATCAAGAGTACCTCTATAGGGTTTCGGCGTGGAGGCACCACAAACACTCAAGGCCCAATTTTTCCCCACCTGTGTGACAGCCAGGTGCATATAATTTGTGTTTTGTTGCAGCAGAGTCCAGTCCTGCACCCTCCAAGAGTAACTGTGAGGAGTTAGTGTGCAGGCACCAGCAACATCCAAGGCCCAATTTTTCCACACCTGTGTGACATTTTAAGAGCAGAACCAATCCTGTATTTGCCAAGGATGACTGTGAAGGGTTATGGTGTAAAGGCATCACCAACACCCAAAGGCCCAATTTTTCTGCGCCTGTTGCTTCTATCCAAAGTCTGCGAAAGAGACACCAGACTTTATCTAAAAATCTTGGTCTGAGCGTACTTTAATTTGGCTTCTTCACATAAAGCTTGCTCACTGTGGTGCAAAACTTTATTACCATCCAAAGTCTGCCAAAGAGACAGCCTTTATCCAAATAATCTCTAATCTTGTTCCAAATGCGCTACATTGTGGCCTCATCATACAGACTTGCCACTGTTTACAAAATAAAGCTTGCAGGGAAAATCAATTTAAATGTGTTTTTTATTTATTTATTTTTTTTATACAGTTTTTGCTTCAACAGGTTTGGACATGTGCAGAACAAACATTTGTTTTGATTTGTTATGCACATAAATTTGTTTAGTTAAATTTGTTTAGTCTGTTTATTTTATTTTTGGAATTTGTTTTCGTTTATTTGAATCGATTTGAATTCGGATCGATTTGAAAAGTTTTAGAATCAATTTTGAGCTGTTTTTGAATTCGAATAGTTTTCCAATTTCCAAAGAGAATAAAATAGAATAGAAAATAAAGGAATAGAATAGAAAAAAAAAGAATAAAAAAGAATATAACAGAAAATAAAAGAATATAATAGAATGGAAATTAAAAATGGACTAGAAAGGAATATAATAAAGAATAGAATAAAATAGAAATATTATAACCATCTTCTGAAATTTGAATAGAAAAGAATAATTACAACAATAGAATAGAAATAATATAACCATTTCTCAAAATGTAATTGGAACCAATTCAAATTTGAATAGAAAAGAATAAAATAGAATAGAAAACATAGTATAGAAAAAAACAGAATAGAATAGATTGAATATAAGCATCCTCCTATTCTAATGTATTCTTTTCTATTCAAATTAAAATATATTCTATTTGAATTTTGAGAAATGGTTATATTCTTTCTATTTAATTGTTTTTAAATTATATTAATTTTCTATTTGTTTTTTTCTATTCTATTTTATTTTCTATCCTATTCCTTCTATTCTTTTCTATTCAAATGTATTCTATTCAAAATTCTGGAAGATGGTTCTGTTTTTTTCTATACTATTCTGTTATTTCTTATTCTAACATATTCTTTTCTATTCAAATTGATTATTTCTATTTTATTCTATTCTATTTGTTTTTATTTTATTCTTTTCTATTCTAGTCTATTTTATTCTTTGTTTCTATTCTTTTCTTATGTATTCAAATTAAAATGTATTCTATTTGAAATTCAAATTTCAGAAGGTTACATTCTTTCTATGGTATTCTATTCTATTTGTTTCTGTTATATTCCAGTCTATTCTGTTCTTTTATTTTCTATTCTATTTTGTTCTGTTTTACTATTATCTTATATTCTTTTGTTTTCTGTTATATTCTTTTTCTATTCCATTCATTTTTTTTCTAATCTATTTTATTCTCTTTGGAAAACTATTAAAATTCAAACTTTGAATTCAAAAACTTCTTTTTTTTTATTTTTTTATTTCAGAATTCGTTTAAATTCGGTACTATTGTAATTCGGAAATTTGCCTGAATTTCAGTTTGGACTGAAACGCACATGTCTAGGTTCTATACATGGTACAGATGCGCCACTTTACAGGCATACTAAGGCGACCCCCTTAGGCACTATATTTAAAGGAATTGTTCATTTTTGTTTCATTTTAAGCATCATTAAAATCACTGCTCATTTAAAAAAACAATATTTTTTTTAATGTTTTTTTTGCTCAGGAAAGGAATTGCTCATTTTTGTTTCATTTTAAGCATCATTAAAATCACTGCTAATTTAAAAAACAATATTATTTTAAAGTTTTTTTGCATTGATACATGTTCCCCAGGGCAGTTTTATGGCCAATAACTTGCATATAAGCCTTAAAAATGGGGGCTTTTGATTTTTCGAATTCTTGTCCCATAGACTTAATAGGGTTCTGGGTTCTGGTCAGAACTTTTTCCCTGTTCTGGAGTTTTGGTGTAAAACAGAACCCAGGGATGTTCTGCCCATCACTACTCAGCTCCAATAAATGCAATTCACATGTTGAACTCAATTAGAGTTAGGCTTTTAAAATAAACGCTAACTGATACTCCTGTATTTTGAACATCCAATAAATTGGAACTGTGCAGGACCACTCCAAATGATATTTTTAGCTGCATACATTTCAGCAAGGATGAAATGAGATCTTTTAAGAGTGCATGAATAGAGTATTCATACCACTCCGACCTTGTTTTGAGATTTTCTCATTCATTAAAAGAAAAGTGAGCACTGATTCCAACTATCTTCTTTGCATTATAAAAAAACATCTATTTGAGCCAGAGGAATCGGTACATGCCTGTAAAAGTGAATACAACATGTTCTATAGTATCTGGGTGACCTGGATACACTTTAAGTTGAACAGAGGACACGACATATCTTGCTGACTCAAAATGTATTGTGAATATAGTGTGTGTGTATGTGTGTATATATGTGTGTATATATGTGTGTATATGTGTATATATATATATATATATATATATATATATATATATATATATATATATATATATATATATATATATATATAGTGTGTGTGTGTGTATGTGTATATATATATATATATATATATATATATATATATATATAATTATAATGTACGGCATGTCATACATGCTTTTTATGTTACGTATGTAAGCTTTGACCTAAAGTTGAAACATCCCAGTATTGTACTTCACATCCCCACATAGTTGTGGGTTTTTTTAGTTTGTTTATTCTTTTCATTTAGTCCCCAGTTTCCCTCATTTCTCATCCTCTTCCCATCCTTTTTTTTTTTCATCCCCCCTACTATTGAGTCATGTTTTGACAACGCAAAGGTATAAGAGGTAAAGGACCATACAAAGGATATGTGAAGGAGCTCCCAAAAGAATTATGAGGGTGATAGAGTAATGCCCTGTACACATGGTCGGACATTGATCGGACATTCTGACAACAAAATCCGTGGATTTTTTTCCGATGGATGTTGGCTCAAACTTGTCTCGCAAACACACAGTCACACAAAGTTGTCGGAAAATTTGTTCGTTCTAAACGCGGTGACGTAAAACACGTACGTCGGGACTATAAACGGGGCAGTAGCCAAAAGCTTTTGTCTCTTAATTTATTCTGAGCATGCGTGGCACTTTGTGCGTCGGATTTGTGTACACACGGTCGGAATTTCCGACAACAGATTTTGTTGTCGGAAAATTTTATAGCCTGCTCTCAAACTTTGTGTGTCGGAAAATCCGATGGAAAATGTGTGATGGAGCCCACACACGGTCGGAATTTACGACAACAAGGTCCTATCGCACATTTTCCGTCGGAAAATCCGACCGTGTGTACGGGGCATAACAGGCCTTTTCCTCCCTGAAGCTATGCAGAATGAGTGGTTGACCTTTGGTTGTAGCTAATGCCTGTTTATATATATATTTTTTTTTTTATTGTCATATTTCAAAGATTTTGGACGTGTTATGACTATAAATTTGCAAATAATGATTATACGAAAAAAAAATGTATTTGCCAGTTGGCACACCCGTAGTAGGGGTACCAGCAGAGCTCTATAACATGCCATCTGAGATATGGTACCAGCATGGCAAGTGGTAGCGTATGACTAGTTTTTCTACTGTTAAGGATCAGCTGCCTTGTTTGGGAAACAACAAATAATGGATAATTTAATTAGTTTCTTTATCTCATTATTTAGATGTCGTGTCTGATTGCTCATTCACTGTTTTATCTTGGCATGGCATATGGTAAGTTAAATCATAGCGGGCCACTGATTCCAAGACTATCACTTTACCACTGTATGTGTTGTAGAGACACTGGAGGTCTTGTGATTTCCACAATATAGATACCAATCATCTGACTGAGGGAATTCTCTTGGTGGATGGTGTAATTAAAAAAAGTAATTGAACGCAAATGAAGAATCCAGCTTTTGATTTCTGTTCTGGACAGGCGCCAATAAGAATATGATTACAGATTATGTTAACAATCCTGTGACAGAAAGGGGAGCAGAGACTTGCTAGCCTGTAATGACTTTCTCAATTTGCTTCATTTCAGATGCCAATGGTCCTGAAGCTTGGAAAACATCAGCACAGGTAAGGTGCATTTTCTTTTTATAATCACTAAACTTTTGTTTTCATGAATAGATGCACAAAAATCCACAAATGGAGATGAAAATAAAGTGAAAGATACAAGTGAAATGTTTATTTCTTTTTCTTAATGTGATGTTCGCTTAACGGGTTCCAAAAGTCACTGGGGCTGGAATCAAATCACGACAATGCCTTTTTAACACCACTATCTTAACATATATGTACTTGCTGCAATAAGTGGATAGCTGAGGTCTGCTTCCAGATGTACTGTCTACAGGGAAAGTGCTGTGTGTGAATGGACTATGAGCATCCTAATCGACTCGCTCATGGTCCATTGAGAACTAAAAGTCATATGCCATGGTGTCACATGGTACTTGTAGTTTCCTCATTCACAGTCTCCTGTGAATGAATAATGCTGCTCTGAATGGCATCAGGTGCAGGGAAAAGAGGATCTTTCGCCCACTGTCACAGGGATGGGGGGGATCGGAGGGCAGGTCTGGGGTATGTTACATGCTCCAAAAGGTGAACTTATCCTTAATACCTTGTAACTCCCATACTTTGCATTACACAGATATAATAATTAATGCACACCATTGACATCCTCTTCACCAAACTCCTGTTAAAATGTATGGTGGCTAATCCGCTTCTAACTTTTAGCTAGTTCAATTAAAGTGTTACTAAGCCCACAACAGTAAAAATATGTCTGTATATGCTTGTTATACTCACTGTGCAACCTAAGGGGTTAATCCTCTGCATTGTGTGAAAAGGCTGTTTGATCCTGTCTCCTCTGATCCTTCCATTCTTCCACTGTCCCCAATATATTTTCTGGTAGTACAGAGCTAGGGGACAAGCTGCACATGTTCAGTTTGGTGTGTAGTGCATGTGATCAGCACAGGGCCAATCGGCAATTGTCCAGACAGAGGGTCAGGGGCCCTGCAGCCTAATAGGACTGTCAGAGGACAGTGAAAACTCCTACAAGCTTTACCTAGACACCGATAGAAGTCACAAGACTTCTACATACTGCTGATGAGAAAAGGTATTTAGCAGTTTATATTTACTAAAATAATTGCATTTCCATGTTCTGTGTACTGCTGAAGACCGCATATAGTGAATGCAGGCTCCTGGGGATTGGAAAACATTATGCGTTGACAAAAAAACAAAAAAAAAAAAAAACTGGAAGCGGATTGGTTTTCATGCGTAGCTGCACCATACTTTGAACACTCCAGTTTTAGTAATTTAACCCCAATGCATACCTCCCAACTTTTTGAGACGGGAACGAGGGACATCTATTAGCAAAAGTATGTAGGCATAGGACACACCACCTGCCACGCCCCCTTGAAGGACAATTATACAAAAAAATGATTAGTTAAACCCAAAAGTGCTTTTTTTTTTTTTTACCACTGCTATTCATTTATATTGGCTTTTGAAATTTACAATTGCAGCAATTTAGAAATTGGATGAAAGGTTTAGCACTGGGAAACGTTGTTTTAAATAGTGCATTTTATATAAAACTATATAGATCAGACCAAAATGAGGGACAAATAAGGAGGATAGAGGGGCTTTGTTCCAAATCAGGGACAGTCCCTCGAAATCGGGGACAGTTGGGAGCTATGCCAATGGCACAGTGGAAAGGATTCCTCCAACCCCTTTGCTTGTGTGGATAAGGGAATACATTTGTTTGTTTTCCGATCAGCCCACTGACTGATTGGGAAAAAAAGAAAAACAAAAAAGTAACCTATGGCCAGCCTTATAATGGCAGTCAGGCAACATGCTTTTTTTTTTAGAAAAAGAGGTCAGCAACGGTAGCTATCATGACAGGTGTCCCTTAATTGATATAGGATAGAGAATAAAAGGCCTGCTTAGTTTTATATCCTCATTTAATTATCAGTGAACATATTGCTTTAGTCTTCATTTCCTGCTCTTTTCGCTATGTTTTTTATTTAATCAAAGTAAAGCGATTTCCTTCAGTGCCCTTTCCCAATACACCACTTAACTCATTTTAGAAAACAATTGGTGAAGGAACAAAAAAAAAACAGATAGTAGCTGCTCTATCTAAAACTAAAAGAAAATGTTCTGGCTTTAGATATACTTTACAGGCATTATAAACTCTTTGTGTTTCTCATCTGTATAAGATGTGCATTAATAATGTAATTGTGTTGTGTCATTTGTTGCTTTATACACACAGCCTAAAGTAGAATAAATCTTCACATTCTGGTCAGTTTGTTTGTGTTCCAACATGCGGCATGATACTGCACAGGTTGATGCATGACCCCTGTCTGCAGTCTGAGAACTAACATTTCCTGTAAAGAAACAACATATCCCACAATCCCTTGGTCTCTCAATGTAGTGCTGGTTCATGTGAGAGATTACACAGTAACTAGATTTTAGACAGACACAGATAAAATAACAGAGAAATCACCATGCAGCTTTTCATCACATTAGCACTCCCACATTTGTAGAGTAACAGGGGAAACAACCAGGCATAGATTTGGTTGCTGTAACCCAGAACTTAAGTTGCCAGATCATTTAATGAATAGGAACAAGCTAGGGGAATGAATATATGGATATGGGGAATCGATCAGTCATGACGGTACAAAGTACAGCAGCAACATAGTCCATCATACAGGGTAAGGCAAGTAAACGACTCAGGGAATATAACTAGACTAATACCTAGTTAACCACTTGCTGACCATGCTATAGCCGAATGATGGCTACAGCACGGTCGTCCAGTTCTGGGAGGGCGCCAATAGACGCCCTTCCAGAACCCCGCCCCCTGTGGCACGCATTGGGCACACTCTGTGACCGCTGTATCCTTCAGACACAGCTGATCACAGATCGGGGTAAAGGGCCAATCACAGCAGCCCTTTACCATGTGATCAGTTGTGTCCAATCACAGCTAATCACATGTAAACACATTTGCCGGTTATCGACAGTCCTTTCCTCCCGCGCTGTGTCTGTGGAAGGAAAGGAGATCCATTAATCAGCAAGGCTGTCAGGACATCGTTCACACTGACAGTCAGGGTACTTATCGTACTTATCATCCGTGCCCTGATTATCAGTGCAGCCTAGCGGTGGCAATCGATGCAGCCTAATCTGTGCATGTGAGTGAAGAAAAAAGTGATGTTATAAAAAAAAAAACTAAAAGAAACTAAAAAAATTTTTTAAAACATTTTCTGTCTTTTTTGTTTAACAAAAAATGAAAAAGAAAAAAAAAACAGTGGTGATTAAATACCACCAAAAGAAAGCTCTATTTGTGTGAAAAAAAATGATAAAAACTTCATATGGGAACAGTGTTGCATGACCGCTCAATTATCATTCAAAGTGTGACAGCGCTGAAAGCTGAAAATTGGCCTGGGCAGGAAGGGGTGAAAGTGCCCAGTAAGCAAGTGGTTAAAACAACAAAAATGTTTGAAAGTGCACCATGCATTTCCTTAAGTCTGAAAAACCTAAGGCTGATTTCAGATGGGTAATTCTGCCAATAGCGAAAACTTTTCAGTTGCAGGATCGCCAAGGCCAGCTGCAGAATTGCTAAGAGGCCACCAATTTGTCCCTGTGAAATTGCTCCCCCACTAGCTGAGGCAGCAAAATGTCAATCCCATTGCTAGTGATCGAGATTCAGCAGCTGCAGAGCGATTGATGCCATAGAGACAGGCGGCAAGTTTAACGATCCTCCCACTGGTGATTTGTTGCTAATGGCAGAATAGTGCATGTTATCATGTTTCAGCCAACCCTACTTTGCCTGATTTATGGGATCACCAGCAATAACAATGCATGAAATGGACTAAGTTGTAGACACAGTGATGAGAGGTTTTTGAGCATTCATCTGCATGCTGCCCTAAACCTAAGTTAAAGTGGTTGTAAAAGCAGAAGGTTTTTATTATCTTCATACATTCTATGTATCAAGATAAAAAAACCTTGTTTGTGTAGAAGCCCCCCTAATACTACCTGAGCCCCATCTCTGTCCGGTGATGTTGTACGAGTGCCTTGGCTGTGCGGGACTCTCCCTCCTGGTTGTCTGAGACACTGCAGCGGCACCATTGGCTCCCACTGCTGTCAATCAAAGTCGGTTAGTCAATCATGAGAAAAAGGGGTGGGCTGAACCATGCCTCTATGTCTGAATGGACACATGGAGCTGCGGCTCAGCTTGGCTGCCCCATAGCAAGAAGCTTGCTGTGGGGGCATTCGGCAGGAGAGAGGGGCCAGGAGCACCAAAGAGGGACCCGAGAAGAGGAGGATTCAGGAAAACCATTAAACAGAGCAAGCAAGTATGACATGTTTATCAGGGCTTTTTTTCTCAGACAATAGGTGCAGGAGCTCCCCTTTTGCGAGTCACCCCTTTTCCCCTACCCACCCCTGAGCACCGTCCCTTGGTTTCATCCCCTACCCACCTCCCAGTACCACCCCTTTTAGACAATACAGAACCAAGTATCATTTTGTGGTGCTAAATAGTTTGTATAGAATTTGGTAATGATATCAAGAAAAGCAGTAAAATAGATCCCCCTAACAACAATGTACCACCCACAACAAAATCCCCCCCCCCAGCAACAATAGACTCCCGGCAGCATCAACAGATCTCCGCACAGCCAGCTTTAATAGACTCTCTGGCAGCCATCAACAATAGACCCCTCCCCCAGCAGTAGATCTCCTTCAGCAACAACTGACCTCCCAGCAACAGAAGATCCACCCCTAGCAACAACAGGTCCCCCACCAGCAACAATAGACCTCCTCACCAACAATAGACCCCCCTGCAAAAATAGATCCCCTCCAGCTAGAATAGATCCCCAGCAGTGAGCAGCAATACCCTGCAGCACACCCCAGCACCCCTTGTCAGTACATACAGTCAGTCCAGAAGGTGCCAGAACTGCGTTCCCGCTGAAAAAAAGCCCTGATGTTTATTATTTCTAAAGAAAAAAAAAGATGAGTCTTTAGTATCACTTTAATGCACGTTGCACTGTCCAGCCATAACAGCTGCCAGCCGCTCCTATAGATTAGGAGGATGCCAGCAGTGGGGCTGGGCTGTGCGCTTGTGCCCTCCAGTCGTAGCTAAACGCTAAAGCCTCAGGCAGTGGGGCTTAATGCCCATTGTACACAAAGGCCTTGTTTTTTTTCCCTTGTTCCTTCTAAAAATGTATGAATGCTTACTTCTGGAGCTTGCTTGAAAATGAGCTGTGCCTGTGAAGCCCAAATAAGGGGGGAAAAAAAACGAAACGGCAGACGGTAATTCTCAGCAATTAGCATAATGTTATGAAACATGAGAGGAGGGAGGTTGTACTAAGGCAGCCTTTTAGTTTCTTATAGTCCTTGGGGATGAAATTTATGATCCCCCTTGAGATTAATCAAGTATTCAGGCCTGAAACATTCACTTTGTTTAATTAGGATACAGTGGAATATTCTTCCCTTCCAGCAAGAGCGCTTAATGTATAACCATATTAACGGAACATTTTCCTCTGTCGTTCGCTTTGGGGAACTTTAGCAAACTTATTTTGTTTTGGTAAATGTTAGTGGGCTAATGCGATCTATTTTAATGCTTTTTCTTTCAAATGGTACATTTACTTTTGCCCAAGGCTCCATGTACATTTATATGGGGGGAATAAATAGTCACTTGTATCTGTAAAATGTAGCAAATGTATTTAATACTGCATTCCCGGTCGTCATCGCATCATTAGCCACACAGTAGGTTTTCAGTAATGGCGGTGTGACCGATCTATAGATGTACAAAAATTCCTTTTGGACCACTTGTATTCATTGCAAAACCATGAAATGTATAACATATTATGCCACCATAAGTACATGAAATATTTGTAACATTAACGCAACTCAAACTCTCTCAATCAACATTAAAGCGGTTCTTCAGTCTGCTAAAAAAAAAATAAATAAAAGTCAGCAGCTACAACTATGGTAGCTGCTGACTTTAAAAAAAAAAAGGACACCTACCTGTCCAGAGATCCAGCTCTAACCTCATGCAAGCTGGTTGTTTGCCAGTCTTTAGGTCCCCAGCGCCGCCATTTTGTATTTAAGAAGCTGACTGTGACTCCCTGAAGCTTCCCACTCGGCTTCCCACTGCACATGTGCGATCCATGCTGCACTTTGTGAATAGACCCGCAGCCCCCTGGGACCTGTGATGTGTCCCAGGAGGTTATGGGCAGGAAGGAGGGGGAACAAACTTCTGCTGGAATTGCCTAGGTCAGTGATGGCGAACCTTGGCACCTCAGATGTTTTGGAACTACATTTCCCATGATGCTCATGCACTCTGCAGTGTAGTTGAGCATCATAGGAAATTTAGTTCCAAAACATCTGGGGTGCCAAGGTTCGCCATCACTGACCTAGGTGTTCCCAGCAGACGTGGGAGCGGGTATCTGCCAGAAAGAAGAACCTGCTTTCCTCTCTAAATAAATTTTTGGGGTTGGGGGGAGGATTAGACAAAGCAGAATTTCCCTATTAAGGTGAAGTTAACTTTTTAATCCTGATGCTGCTAGCACCAGTATATTTATAGGAAGTTGTATTATATTTACTAGTTTAAAAAAAAAATCGTATTCCATTTTTTCAGTTGCTTCCTGGTTTCTGGTCTAGGCCAAAATTATTTCATACCTTCCAAAAGTCTTCATGGGAATTTTTTTTTCATCTGTGTTGTCAGAGTATTGAAATCATGCGCTGGAAGATTCTTGTGTACAGCAATACACTTTACTTTCATGGAGGATTGCAGTACATATCTTTACATCACGGAGACAGGAAGAGAACAAACAAGTGCATTGAACAAAGATAGTCAATACATCCTATTATATCATACAATACATACTATAACACTCTAATACTACAGCGCCACCTGCTGTATAGATCAGTATAATGCATACAGTATATAGTTCACAGTACTTTACATTACTTGCTGTTTTTTTTCAACACCCCTTCTCAGCAGCATGTGCTTTGTCAAATTATATTGAGCTTCTTCTGGATATAATGATGACTTTTCTTCAAAAAAGTCTTGGTGAGTGCAGTGGCAGTCATCTCCTCTGACGGGGCAGTATTGAATGTCAATAACAGCTTGCTCTTGGGTGTCCCTTGACGTCAATGTATTTGGTCCTAGGATTGACCCTGTCTGATTGTATACATCCCTGGTTGTCTTCAAAAATGGGAATTGGTTTTGACATGTCTACCCTAATGTCCACAAAAGGTTTACAAATCCATATCGCTTTTTGACATGCACGTGCTGCAATGTACTCTGCTTTAGTTGAAGATAGAGCGATAGCTGCTTGCTTTCGCCTAGACCAATTTATGGTTACTTCCCCATATTGGAAGATGAATCCACTTGTGGATTTGCGGTATGTGCAGTACCCGGCCCAATCGGCATCCACATATCTGACCAGTTTTAGATCTGTTCATGCTGGTAACTGTATCTTCTTCATCTGAATTGTTCCTTTGAGGCACTGCTTCACTCTTTTTACTGCGTTCCAGTTACGCTGACAGGGAGCTGAAACTTTCCTGCATAGTATGCCCACTGCTGTGGCTATGTCTGGTCTTGTCATAGTGGCAACATGTAACAGCTTACCAATTGCTCTACGATACAGGTCATTCGTGGGTAGCAAGTTTTCTGCTTCATTGCTCTTTAGATAGCCTAGTTCCATAGGAGTTTTCACTACCTTTGCATCTTGTATATGGAATTGTTCCAACATTTCAGAGATTTTCTGAGATTGGTTGAGAAGATAACTTCCATCTTCTTCTCTCTCTATTTGGATTCCCAGATAGTAGCTAATGTTCCCTAGTTCTTTAATTTTAAAATTTTCTTTCAGCTTGTGAACTATCTGATTGAAATCCCCTTCTTGTTCAAAACAAGTTATAATGTCATCAACCTAGATAAGGATGTATATCCATCTGTCTTCTTGATTCCTGGAGTAGAGACGAGTCTGCTTTACTTCTTGAGACTCCCACTCTGGTAAGTACCTGGTTCACGTTCTCATTCCACATCCTTGCAGATTGCTTAAGAAAATAGATGCTCTTCTGAAGTTTACACACAAGGTTGTCTCCTTGCTCAAACCCTGGTGGTTGCTCCATGTAGAGATCTTCCTTCCCTGTCTACATATATGAAAGCAGTTTAACATCTAGGGGTTTGACTCTTATGCCCTTCCTGGCTGCAACGCTAAAAAGCGCTCTGATGGTGGAGTGTTTTACGATAGGGGCGAATGTTTCATCGTAATCTTCACCAAATTTCTGGGCGTAACCCCCGGCAACTAGTCTGGTTTTGTATTTGTGGATATTCCCTTCTGCATCTGACTTTACTTTGAAAGTCCTCTTACTTCCCTATAGTTTTTGCGGTTACGAGGGAGCTCTGTGAGTGCCCAGGTTTTATTTTCTTTAAGTGACTTTAATTATTCTTCTGCTGCCTTTCTCCATTTATTGGCTTCACATTTTGACAGTTTTTCTATGTCTTCCCAGGATGTTGGTTCAGGTATGCTGTGTTTTGACAATGTATGACAGCTTGCAAGGTGGTATCCCCTTTGTAGTCCGAGTGGATCTTTTGACTTCAGACAGCTCAGCAGGATCTCGTGGGGAACTTGATTTAGGCATTGTGAGTTCCATCTCTTGTTCTGACTCCTGCACATTTTTGCTTTGGTTGACCTTTTCTACTGGTTTGATTGGCATTTTCACTTCACAGCTTTCAGGGATTGGGGTTTCTGATGATGGGCTCTCATCAAAATAAACACTATCGCTTATTGACACTTTGTCAGTCCTTTGGGTGTGGGATTCTGTAACCCTTTGCTCACTGTAGCCTACTAGAATGCCCTCTATGGCTCTGTTCTCTGGCCTGGATTGCTTTTCACTTGGAATATATGCATATGCGTTACATCCAAACACTCTGATGTGCCCTATGCTAGGCTTTGGTACATGCCACATTTCAAATGGAGTCCTTTTAATGGCTCTTGAGGGTAGTCTGTTCTGTATGTAGGTTGCAGTCATGACTGCTTCTCCCCAGTACTTGTGAGGTAGGCTGGCATCCAACAACATGCACCTGGCCATTTCTATAAGAGTGCGATTTTTTCCTTTCTGCTACACTGATTTGTTCAGGGGTGTATGGTGTGGTTGTCTGGTATACTATTCCTTGTCTCTTCAGGTATGAGGCCAAGGCTTATGTATTCTCCCCATATTATTCCTGGTTTCTGTTGGAATTTGTTGCTAGACATGGCAACGAACTCTTGAAGTTTCTCTGATGTTTTATTCTTGTTTCATCAGATAAGTGGTTGTGTACCTGAAATAATCATAAATGAAAGTCAGAAGATGCCTGTTCCCATCTGACGTGGGAGTTTTCGTTGAACCGCATAAGTCCCTGTGTATGAGCTGCAGGGGGTGGGTGGTTTTTCTTTGAGAAGCCTGTGGAAGGGGAGCACGTGTGGCTTTTGCTTCAATACAGCACTTGCATTTCATGAGCACTTTGTAAGGCGCTATTGTCAAATCTTCTGATAAACCTCTATTTATACTGTCCTGTATAGTTTCTGGACTTCTGTACCCCAGCCGCCTGTGCCATAAGTGAATACATTTGCTATGTAGGTCATTAGAGACTATATTGGCTTGGTTGTCTGTAATGATGAGCCTGTATAGGTGATTATCCAGTTTTTCTTTTGCAAGGAAATGCTTATTGTGAATTATGCATTCATCACCCTGGAACTTAACTGTGAGACCGTTGTTTGCAAGACTTTTCACTGATAGAAGGCTGCCTTCTAGTTCTTGAATATACAGCACTTTCTTTACATTGATACTCTGCTTGCCTTGTGGTGTAATGCAGAAAATCAAACAATTGCCTCACATCTAACGCATACGTTGACACCACATCCCTTAAATATTAAACTGCATAAAGAATAAAGAACTGGGACTTTAACCACTTGACAACTGGGCACTTAAACCCCCTTCCTAACCAGACCAATTTTCAGCTTTTGGTGCTCTCACATTTTGAATGACAATTACTCAGCCATGCAACACTGTATCTATATGAAATTTTTGTCCTTTTTTTCACACAAATGGAGCTTTCTTTTGGTGGTATTTAATCACCGCTGGGTTCTTTATTTTTTGCGCCGTAAAAGAAAAAAGACCGAAAAATCTGTAAAAAAATGCATTTTTCTTCATTTCTGTTATAATATTTTGCAAATTAGTAATTTTTCTTCATATATTTTGGCCAAAATTTATACCGCTACATATCTTTGGTAAAATTAACCCAAATCGGTGGATATTATTTGGTCTTTGTGAAAGTTATAGAGTCCAAAAGCTATGGTGCGAATATTTGAAAATTGATCACACCTAAAGTAATGACGGCCTATCTAATTTCTTGAGACCCTAACATTCCAGAAAAGTACAAATACCCCCCAAATGATACCTTTTTGGAAAGAAGACATTCCAAGGTATTTAGAAAGATGCATGGTGAGTTTTTTGAAGTTGTCATTTTTTCCCACAATTCTTTGCAAAATCAAGGTTTTTTTCTTACTTTTTTTTTTTTCACAAAATTGTCATATTAGCAGGTTATTTCTCACACACCACATATGCATACCACAAATTACACCCCAAAACACATTCTGCTATTACTCCCGAGTACGGCGATACCACATGTGTGAGACTTTTACACAGCGTGGCCACATACAGAGGCCCAACATGCAGGGAAACACCTTCAGGCGTTCTGGAGCACCCAGGCCAATTCTGACATTTCCCTCCTACATGTAAAAATCATCGTTTATTTGCTAGAAAATTACATAGAACCCCAAAACATTATATATGTTTTTTTAGCAAAGACCCTAGAGAATACAATGGCGGTCGTTGCAACTTTTTATCTTGCACGGTATTTGCGCAGCAATTTTTTTAACGCGTTTTTTTTGGGAAAAAAACTGTTTTGTGCTTTACAAAAACCAAAACAGTAAAGTTAGCCTAATGTTTTTGCATAATGTGAAAGATGAAGTTACGCCGAATAAATAGATACCCAACATGTCACCTTTCAAAATTGCACGCGCTTGTGGAATGGCGCCAAACTTTGCTACTCAAAAATCCCCATAGGCGACGCTTTAAAATTTTTTACTGGTTACATGTTTTGAGTTACAGAGGAGGTCTAGGGCCAAAATTATTACTCTCGCTCTACCGATCGCAGCGATACCTCACATGTGTGGTTTGAACACGGTTTTCATATGTGGGCGGGACTTACATATGCGTTTGCTTCTGCATGCGAGCACGCAGGGACAGGGGCGCTTTTAAAATTTTTTTATTTTTTTTTATTGTTCATTTTACTTTATTTTAGTTTGATGCTTTTTTCCCCTCTCGCCTCCCGTAAGAACGATCAAGCAGTGGAACAGCTGCTATGATCGTTCTCATGGTGTAGGGAATCGCCGGCTGAAAAAGCCGATATCTGAATGATGCCTGTAGCTGCAACCATCATTCAGATATCTCCGCACAAATTCAAGGACGTTGTATGACGGCCGGTGGGCGGGAAGTGGTTAAAACGCATTTTTTTTTTAACACAAAGTTGTCCATTTATACAATATTTCTAACACATAGCATGTACATACCAAAAATGACACCCCAAAATAGATTCCCCTGCTCCTCCTGAGTACGGCGATACCACATGTGTGAGACTTCCACAGCCTGGCCACATACAGAGGGCGAGTACAGCTGAGCATGGCTCGGTATGGCTCGGTATGGCTCGGTATGGCGGGGTATGGCGGAGTATGGCGGGGTATGGCGGGGTATGGCGGGGTATGGCGGGGTATGGCGGGGTATGGCGGGGTATGGCGGGGTATGGCGGGGTATGGCGGAGTATGGCGGGGTATTGCGGAGTATGGCGGGGTATTGCAGGATATGGCAGAGTATGGCGGGGGCATGGCAGAGTATGGCGGGGGCATGGCAGGGTATGGCGGGGGCATGGCAGG
Organism: Lithobates clamitans; assembly: GCA_037952925.1. NCBI lineage: Eukaryota > Metazoa > Chordata > Amphibia > Anura > Ranidae > Lithobates > Lithobates clamitans. The sequence goes on from JBBGZY010001974.1 coordinate 844,377, forward strand.
GTATGGCGGGGGCATGGCAGGGTATGGCGGGGGCATGGCAGGGTATGGCGGGGGCATGGCAGGGTATGGCGGGGGCATGGCAGGGTATGGCGGGGGCATTGCAGAGTATTGCGGGGGAATTGCAGAGTATTGCACAGCATTGCAGAGTATGGCGGGGGCATTGCAGAGTACTGCACAGCATTGCAGAGTATTGTGGGGGTATTGCAGAGTATTGCACAGCATTGCAGAGTATTGTGGGGGTGTTGCAGAGTATTGTGGGGGTGTTGCAGAGTATTGCACAACATTGCAGAGTATTGTGGGGGTGTTGCAGAGTATTGCACAGCATTGCAGTGTAGTGGGGATGGCTGAGCATGGATGGATGGATGCCTGGATGTCTCTGTGCAGCGCTGTGGGCACTACACATACAGCCCACAGCGCTGCAGACATCCATCCATCCCCCTCCCCGCTCACAGTGTACCGATCGGTACACAGGAGGGGAGGAGAGGAACCGGCGTCATCAGATGACGCCGGTCTGTTTACATGTGAAACAGACCGGCGTCAAATGACGGCGCGATCACATGGTAAACGGCCGCGATCAGCGGCCATTTACCGGGATCCGTGATGCGCTGGGTCCTCCGGACCCGGCGGTCACGGATGTGTTCGGGTGCGCGCCCCAGGGGGCGTGCGAGAGGGGAACACACAGCTATTGAAATTAAAGCTGTGATGTTCCCAGCGCTGTAATCAAACAGGTGGCGGCTCTCCTCTCCTACGATATAGGAAGCCTCCCTAATAGGTGGCACCAGGGGCGGAGCCCCGCCCCATTCGGTATCTGCAAAAATTCTCTTTTGGCTTTTTGCAGAAAGGGCCATTTTCAGCGGCCGAAATTTCGGTGAATCCCTATTTGTTGTGCTTTGTGCCTTTTGTACATCTTAAAAGCTTTGTCATTATGGTACGTATTTTCTTTCCTTCTGTCATATTCATCGATTAATTGGCTTTTGACATAATTTAGCTTTAGTTCCTGCTCAGGTCTGGTTTCTAAAGTGTTAATAGGAGCAGTGTGTGTATATATATATATATATATATATATATATATATATATATATATATATATATATATATATATATATATATATATATATATATATGTCTCTGGAAGGCTGCAGAGGAGCAGGGCAACAATATGGTTAACTTTGATGTCCCCTCCGATGGCGTGTAGCTGCTCTATGATCTCTAGCATAGCTTTCACGTGGCCACACATTTGCTGGACTTCTAGTCTCATCTTATAAAGCCTTCTTAATAGAAAGAGCTTACTGTTTAGACTTTAACGTCCATGCAGTTTTTTTAATGAAGTCCACATACCTTTGGCTGATTTCTCTGTTCTGCTCTTATGTGGATAAGCTGGTTATCTTCCACTAGTAAGCTTATAATCCTTTTGCCTGTCTGTCTTTCCTGTCCCAATCCTCTGTCTCTCCATTTGTGGGTCTGCCTGTATTCCGCACTTGCCCCAAGTCATCCTTGTTCAGAAGCATTTCCAGTTTAAACTTCCACAGCTGATAAATGACATTGTTCAGGTATGCTACTGCAAACTTCACATCTGAACCACTTGCCATCTTTCAGTAGCTTATATACAGTACTCACAGATTTGCAATATCCTCTACAGTGCCTGGGTGCCTGGAGCCCATAGCCTTTTGTCAGAGTATTGGAATTATGCGCTGGAAGCTTTTTGTATACAGCAGTATGCTTTACTTTCATGGAGGATTGCAGTACATATCTTTACATCATGGAGACCGAGAACAACAAACAAGTGCACTGAACAAAGATAGGCAATACATCCTGTTATATCATAGAATACATACTATAACACTACAGTGCCACCTACTGCATAGATAAGTATAATGCATACAGTAAAAAGTTCACAGTACTTTACATCACTTGCTGCTGTTCTGTCAACAATCTGCAGGATGGGAGGATGGACTTTCTCAGCTAAGCACACCCTTCTGCCTGCATGCCAGAGCTAAGGGCAGACAGATTTCAGGATGTAAATGCTACATGCTGCCCTTACTCAAGATGGGCACAGGTAAAAATGCTGGTTCGGGAGGAGGGGGGGGGGGGTGTTTTTTGAAGTGATTTCTCAACAAAATAAAGCATGGAGACTTGGATGGGTGTGTTTGCTCTGAATAATAAAAATGAATTAAATAGTGTTTTCAGGTTTGTGGTGCTCAAATACAATTTAATACCGCTTTAACTTCCTGTAATTTTATATGCTCTAGAAATCAGGCTGGGCATGGGTGAGCCAGCAGTGTGAAACAGGCTGCCTCATTGCATTGCAATTTAAAATACATTTAATTACTTTTTTTTTAATGTATGGGGTCTTTTTCGGCCTGTAATTCAGCTTTAGAAATTGTTAATGACTATAATATACTACGTTTTGGTTAAAAGAACTCTGGGGAGCAAATCCTAGATTGACCAGGCTGTGCAGAACTTGTGACTAGGACATTTCTTTCCTTTTTGTACGCTCTTAGTTGATCTCTGTCTGCACTCTAACCCTTATTTTCCCATGCTTCCTTAACATCATAACATTACCAGAGGCAAGACTGGCTAGAAGAGCTGTGATTGACTGGTGTGAAGAGTTATGTGGACAATGTTCTAGAAACGCTACAGATAAAATCTCTGACTCTTAAGGTGGCCATACCCTAAACAGCTTGAGTGTACAATCTACTTTAGATTAACCAAAAAGATGTAATAGGAGAACACACCAAAAAAATCTATTCAATGTGTATCAAATCAGGCAGGTCCTTGCACTACATATGATAATAGATCTCTAGCGCTTACCCTGGCAGGAGCCACTTGAGATAATGGGCTTCATCCCCACTGACACGCCTGTGCAACTTTAACGTAAGTACTGTATGCTACCATTCTATAATAGTGCACAGAAAATAGGCCACAATCAACTTTTTATTAGATTAAATAGATGTCTACTAGTTAATGCATTGACTAACTTTCCTTGCCATAATACAAGCAACTGAACATGTTTGATTAAGCTGGGAGGTACACTAACCTATAATATGGCACTAAACTAACTGCAATAAAGTTAAACCAAGTTTTATCTACTATAAAAAAAAGTGGGCAATATAACCACGTTAACCCAAATAAATTTGAGTGCACGCTGCACATACAGCCACATACAATAATGAGTGGGTGTATGCATCCCTGCAAAGGGGGACGCCTGGAGGTGGCTATAGAGTACCTGGCGCCTAATTATTAGGATTAGCTGTCGTTTGGGCCCTTCTGTAAGGTGGTGCACGTGAAGCCATGCAATGGATGGCTAAAACGCAGTCTCTTTTGTATTAACTGAGGGCAGTAAGGAATTAAGCTTTGTAGTTTCACTTGCCACTCCTGGCATGCAACATGTCCACTCCCATATGCTTGGAGGTCAGTTGTCCCAGAAGTCTGTCCTTACAGCAATGGGTCTCCTCAGCTTTGGTCCCAAGAAACAGCAACTCTCTGTGGCTCAATCTCTCAGTTCCCTGAGTTCTCAGAACACAGCAGCGGGTCTACACACTCCTGTGCTGCTCGTCTCTTCTGTAGCTTTCCCTTTGGTGGAGTACTGGCAGGTCCAACAACAGGTCCACACTGCTCTGTTTCCATTTTGGCTCTCTGGTAGTTTGTGTCCTCCCTTGATTGCACTCTCCTTTTGGAACTATGGGTCCCATTAACCTCTCCCTTTTAACTCTGATTTAATGCACACCTGCCTTGCTGCTATGAGGAGGAGGAGGGGGAGGGGGGCAGGTGCAAGTGAGGGATTTTATACAGAGAGACACTACTGCAGCACAGCGCTTAGAGAAGAACACAGCCCTCTCTGATGCTGACAGGTAGTGGGGTAGGAGAGTGGGTGGGAAAATTTACACCCAGCCCACAAATGCACCTCTTCCTGTCACCTGTGCACCAGTGGGTACAGAGCACTCAGCGTACTCATAGTAGCCTGACGGGGGGATGGAGAACAGCACAGCCAGCTACAGATCTAAAGGAAATTGTACAATCAGATTGTATAGTGTATGGCCACCTTTACTGTTAACCCTATGCAATCTGACAGAAATTTACAGTGGTGTGACCTTTCACCTTGTGAAGTTCTTGCGTGTGTTTTGTTTGTGCAGTGGTTGTATATGTATATACATGTATTGTTTCCACCATTTTACACAGTGTCTACTGTTTCTTTTTATGTCTTAAAACCTAGCAGAACAGAACTTATTCCACTTTGGACACTTGGTAGGCCCTAGATCCCGTAAAGTACTGACAATTACTGAACTTCAGGAAAAATATGGTTTACCTCGCCAGGTGTTCTATGGATATCTGCAAATACGCCATTATGCCCAAATCATTACCCCAAATTTATATTTCTCAGCACATCCCCTTTCGAATGCATATTCTGGATGGATCTGCACGTCGGGGGTGATCTCAGACATATATCAGCTACTTAATACATAATCCATACCAAACCGGGTTAAACATGCCTATATGCTCCGTTGGCAAAAGATGCTAGGTGAAGAACTCCAAGATTATGTGGGGGACAATCTGGTCCCAGATGGCTAAGAGCTCCTTTTGCACACTCTACAAGGAAAATGCCTATAAAATCCTTTATTTCTGGTACCTGACTCCAGATGTGCTCCCTGTCATCTACCCATCTCGTTCCGATCGATGCTGGCGGGACAGAGGTACCCTTTATCACATCTACTGGAGTTGCCCCCTGATAGCGCCCTTCTGGCAGGTAATGCAGCGCTTGCTGACCTGCCTCTTTGAGGTACCGGTACCCATGATGACGAAATTCTTCCTGCTTAGTGTGTCTTCACTACAAATTGCTAAACCATATAAGAAGCTACTTGGACACATCCATACCGCTGCACGCTGTCTGGTTGCCCTCAACTGGAAGCGGTGTTCCCCACCTTCCCAAGACGCCCTGTACACCAGAATAAAGGATGTGGAGCTAATGGAAAAAATGACAGCTAGATTACAGAATAGGCTGGAGATGTATGATAGTGTTTGGGAGCTGTGGCATCTTCGGGAGGACCCGCCATGAGCTACTATGTTATTTTCCCATTTTTCCTCTCTCCCTCCCTCCCTTTTTTCTTTTTCTTTCTTACCTCTTACACCTCCTCTTATATCCCATAAGCTTTAACCTAAATTATTCAAACTCCATCTATCGCCTAACAGTTCAAAGTATGGCCTAGCACTGATATTGCACCATTTGCTATTATACAGTTTGTATTTGCTATATCCTTGTTTTAGTATTAATGGAGTTTTCTATGTTCTGTTTTTTGCTCTTTTACTTATTTGAAATTAAAAAAAATTATGTCCAGAAAAAAGTAACTATGTCGTCTGCACTGTACGCCTCCGACGCAATGTCTTGCCATGCTCCCCCACACTTGATGCAATCTTCATAGGTGTTGTCGGATGGGTCATAGAGGCGAGGTCTTGCTCCTCTAGCCGGTGTCAGCCATGCTGTGTGGCCCTCTCACTTCTTGGTTATGTGCAGACTGTAAAGTAGATGCCACTACTGTCTTGTTGTGCTACGAAATGTGTAAAAAACACATGTACGTGACTTTTTGATGCACTTCTATTGAAGTTTACCCACTTCCCGATCGGCGACAGTATGGCACTCCTGCACGAATCGCCGTTACACTGCGGGAGCGTGCCCGCCGGTCGGGCAGACTCGATCTCCACCGGTGACCTGCGATTGCCTTGTACACAGGCAGAATAGAGAACTGCCTATGTAAACAAGTAATTTCCCTGTTCTGCCTAGTGACATGACAAAGATCTTCTGTTCCCAGTGATCGGGAACAGTGATCTGTCATGTCACTGGTAGCCCATCCCCCCCTTAGAACAAGCTGAGGGAACACACTTAACCCCTTGATCGCCCCCTAGTGTTAACCCCTTCCCTGCCAGTGATATTTATACATTAATTAGTGGCTATTTATAGCACTGATTGCTGTATAAATGTCACTGGTCCCAAAAAAAGTGTCAAAAGTGTCCGATCTGTCTGCCGCAATGTCGCAGTCCTGCTAAAAATCGCAGATCGCCGTCAGTACTAAAAACCATTAAAAAAAGTCCCTTAATCTATCCCCTATTTTTTAGACGCGATAACTTTTACACAAACCAATCAATATATGCCTATTGCTATATATATAATTTTTTTACCAAAAATATGTAGAAGGATAAACTGATGAATAAATTTTGTGTGTGTAATAATAATAAAAAAAAAAAAAAAAAAAATATATATATATATATATATATATATATATATATATATATATATATATATATATAATTATAAATAATATATATATAATTATAAATAATATATATATATATAATTATAAATAATATATATATATATAATTATAAATAATATAAATATATAATTTTTTTTTTTTTTAATTCTCGCTCTTTGTTTATAAACTGCAGAGGTGATCAAATACCACCAAAAGAAAGCTCTATTTGTGGGGAAAAAAGACATTCATTTTGTCTGGGTACAGCATCGCAAGACCGCGCAAAAGTTAAAGCAACTCATTGCCATATCACAAAAAATGGTCTGGTCATTAGTGGGCAAATCCTTCTGGGGCTGAAGTGGTTAAGGACCCCCAATTGCACCATCCTACACCAAAAATAGTACACACAGTTCTTACATAATTGCCCATAGGTATTCGTATCTTGTCATGTGTTGTGCTTTGGTAAATGCGAAACAATTTGCACAGCTGTGAAAGGATCCTCACACACAGCAGTTTGAGTGTGCTTTGCAGAATACCCCATGGTATACCGTATCGCTGCATGATCGCAGGTTTTTATGACCCTCGGTTCCTGGTACTCAAACACTCTTATAGCCTGTGGCTTTCCTAAACCTTAAGGTCTCTGCTCAAGCTCCTGTAAGTCCATGTAAGTCTATGCAGTGTTTCCTGCAATGGATGCTGGCTGGACAACTCCTCAAATACTGTGGATATGCATAGAGAAAGGTCCCAGACACCTCACACCTAGCAAAGCTATTAGTAAACAGGTGAAAGCAGCCTCAGCCAGCTTCATCCAAAGCCACGCCTCCATGATTAAGGCCCCTGGGTGGGGCGAAACATGTTGGGGGAGTGGCTTTGGATGAAGCCGGCTGAGGCTGCTTTCACCTGTTTACTAATGGCTTTGCTAGGTGTGCGGGGTTTGGGACCTTTCTCTATGCATATCCGTTGTAAAATAAGTACACAAATAAGCCAAAATTTCAGATTTTTATCTCTCTTACTTTAGTGGAAAGATCTCCTCCATTTTCCGCACACCCGATGCAACCATTGCTAGACAGTCCTGCTGTCTCTGACTTTTGCTTAGAAATTCACCCAGAAGTAAAATTACATATTCTGGTAAAATGATCCCTTAATGTATATTAGGAAGCATCGACCATTTTTCTGTCCTCAAGTTAAGTCTACTAAATATATTCAGTTTTATAGCTCAAGACATCTTACTTTATTAATAAACTCTGGTATAAAATAATTATAGACCTCTGCATAGATTACATTTCAGCAGAAATATACAGTAAAGCAGTGCTTCCCAAGGGTTTATAGCAACGCCAGTATAATATCAAGAACATAGCTGAGGATCTGTGATTTAAAATGGTCATTTTTCTGGACTACTTACAGGGAAACTATATTGGGTTTTCTATATCTCTTTCAGTTTTAAGATTCCCTTCCTACTATGTTTTGCATTAACGCACACAGTTTTGCATTTTGAGGTGTGCTATGTTATGGCAGCAAATCCAAACCCCAAAAATATACCTGCACCATTTTTCTCAATGCAACATACCACAATGCACAGATAGTTTTTGTAGCACTGTTGCTTCTTTTCTCTATTGTCTGTGTGCGTTGGGGTGCCTCACAAAAATGTTATCATGAGTTTATTTTACCATGTGTTATCGCAGTGCATGCGTGGGAATGGGCCCTTACAATTTTCAGTGCAAGATACAACCCTAAAAGCACAAATCACAATGCAGGGGAGTTTTTTTGGAGTTAGTTACAAAAAAAAAAGAGACCAAAGTGCATACCTCCCAACTTTCTAAAATTTGGAAGAAGGGACACCCATTAGCAAAAGGATGTAGGCAGGAGACACACATCCTGCCACACCCCCTTAAAGGAGAATGATTAGAAAAAAAAAGATTGGTTAAATCCAAAAGTGCTTTAATTTATTTATTTATTTATTTTAAGCACCATTATTTTTTTTATATTAGCATTTTGAAATTTACAAATGCAATAATTTAGAAACTGGATGAAGGGTTTAGCCCTGTAAAATAATTTTTGATTGATAAATAGTGCATTTTATATACAGCTATATAGATCAGACCAAAAAAGGGACAACTGAGGAGGAAAGTGGGACAGAGGAACTACAGTATCTTCCAAATGAGGGACAGTCTCTGGAAATCGGGGACAGTTGGGAGCTATGCTCAGTGTAGTAGTGCAGACAGATTAAAACATGCCACAAAACATTCATCAGTGCTTAATGTGATTCATATACTGGTGTAACATAGACTAAAGCTGGTAACTGCTGCTGAATTTCTTCCTTTTGTTACTGCTGTATGGATGGGGTTGAACTGAATATTCAATAATGCAGAAGTGCAGGGGCTTTTATTAAGGCGACCACTTTGCAGTGCTTGTCTTTGGAATGTCTCCAGTGAAGGGGGCAGCCATTTTGGTGGGGTTTGATTCAACCCTGGAGGGCGATGATTAGCTGATGCAACAGAGTGAGCAGTCTGTCAGACAGATAAGTCTTAATTGTTGTGCAGAAGAAGTGTGTACCAGTACTGGCTGAAGTGGTTAACTTTTTTTGGGGGGGGGGGCGCGGCTATATCAGTGCAGCCAGCCAGTCCATCTGTTCTTCTCATCAGTGCAATCTTTCAGTGCCAGTGCCACCTATCAATACCCATCAGTGCATCTCATCAGTGCCCCCTTTCAGTGCTACTGCCACCTATCAGTGCCCATTAGTGCATCTCATCAGTGCCACCTTTCTGTGCCAGTACCCTCTATCAGTGCCATCCAATCAATGCCAGTGCCACCTATCAGTGCAGCTCCTCAGTGCCCATTAGTGCAGCTAGCCAGTGCCACCTATCAGTGCCGCCAATCAGTGCTGCCTATAAATGCCCATCAGTGCAGGCCATCAGTGCCGCATAATAGTGCTGCCTCATCAGTGCCACCTTATAAGAGCCCATACGTGCTGCCTGTCAGTACCCATTAGTGCAGCTCATCAGTGCCACCCATCATTGACCATCAGTGCCACCCATCAGTGCTGCCTATAAGTGCCCATCAATGCCGCCTATCAGAGCCCATTAGTGCAGTTCATCAGTTCCAGTGCCACCTATCATTGCCCATCAGTGCTGCCTATCAGTGCATCTCATCAGTGCCACCCATCAGTGCTGCCTATAAGTGCCCATCAGTGCAGGCCATTAGTGCCGCATAATAGTGCTGCCTCATCAGTGCCACCTTATCAGTGCCCATACGTGCTGCCTGTCAGTGCCGCCTATCAGAGCAGCTCATCAGTTCCAGTGCCACCTATCATTGCCCATCAGTGCTGCCTATCAGTGCAGCTCATCAGAGCCCATCGGTGCTGTCTATCAGTGCAGCCTCATCAGCGCTGCCTTATCAATGCCCATCAGTGCTGCCTCATTGGTGCCCATCAGTGCTGCCTCATCAGTGCCACCTTATCAATGCCCATCACCATCAGTGGTGCCTCATGTCATTGCTGCCTATCAGTGCTGCATCATCAGTGCCCATCAGTGAAGAAGATAAATTACTTATGGCAAAATTTTATAACAAACTAAGAGAGACTTTTTTTTTCATTAAATGTCAGTCTTTTTTTCATGTTTAGCAAAAAATAAAAACCCCAAGTGGTGTTTAAATACCACCAAAAGAAAGCTCTATTTCTGTAAAAAAAAGATAAAAATGTCATTTGGGTACAGTGTTGTATGATCGCACAATTGTCATTCAAAGTGTGACAGCGCTGAAAGCTAAAAATTGTCCTGGGCAGGAAGGGGGTGAAAGTGCCCGTAGGAAAGTGGTTAAAGGATATGTTCACCTTTGGGAACATGTAACATGTTCCCACTGCAGCATCTCCCCTATCTACTGGATCTAGTGACAGCAAGAGGAGAATCTTCTCCCTGAACTCACTGTCCCTATTTAAAAAATACATAGGGGTTATTTACTAAAGGCAAATAGACTTTGCACTACAAGTGCAAAGTGCAATTGAAATTGCACTGAGAGTGCACTTGGAAGTGCAGTCGCTGTAGATCCGAGGCCCACCGAAATTCTCAGCCCCAGGCCCATGATGCTCTTAATCTGGCCCTGAGCAGTAGTGGTTCTGCAGGCTGAGAGGAAAAAAATGTGAGGACTGTTTACAAGAAAAGACTGAGCTGCTACTGGCTGAACAGATCCCTGCCATAGCTGACCACAAACAAGTGAGAATCCTGAGAAGCAAAGAGACCAAGGACCTTCTCCATGGGAGGGTGTGAGGTTGTGATTTGGAAGCCTGGTGAGATCAGACTGTACTAGAGAGGGCTCCTTCTACTTGTGAAGAAGGAAAGGAGGGACTGTCTTTGCAGGATTGAAAGAGAGACAGTACAGCAATTCCTATACCTGTCTGAGGATTTGAACTGAACCAGAGCACGTATCTGGAGTCCCAGAAGAAGGGTGCCCTAGGTCTAGTAAGAGAGTAACCTTGTGCAAGTTAATCTGTTGACTGCTGGTAACTGTTGTGCTTCCTTCAAGGGCTCCAACTTTGCTGGCCAATGATTTTATTTTTTATTTTTTTTCCCATCAGTCAATAGGATAAAACTGGGACTGTGATAGCAAGTTATGACTTTCTTTATGTAAATGCAGTTCAGTTTTGTTACTGTAAGTCAGAGTACTGCAGGTGTTTAACCATATCTCTTTGAGTAGCATTATTGGTGACGATTCACACTGCCATGACTTGTCATTCGACTTGAGAGTTAAAAGTTGTATAACAAGTCAAACCCCATTAACGGCCATGGAACCATTCTAATCGGTGTGACTCAAGTTGCAGCGACTTAGAAAAAGGTTCCTGCACTACTTTAGGGCGAATTCATCGCAACTTGCATTGACTTCTGTTAATGAAGTCACAAGCAAGCCGCAATTAAGTCTTGCAGGATACTTGGAACCCCCAAATATTATATATATATATATATATATATATATATATATATATTATTATAGAGAGATAGCGATATCTATATATCTAATATATATATATATAATTTTTTTTTTTAGCAGAGAGACCTAGAGAGTAAAATGGCGATTGTTGTCACACTGTGTTTGCACAGCAGTCTTTTCAAAGGCAATATTTTTGGAATAAAAATACACTTTAAAGAATTTTAAAAAACTAAACAGTAACGTTGGCCCATTTTTTTTGTATAATGTGAAAGATGATGTTACGCCGTGAGAATCGTGATCTTTATTCTAAGCAAAAAAATCGTGATTCTCGTTTTAGCCAGAATCGTGCAGCTTTATAAGCCACTGAATGCTACAGGATATGTGTTGGTACAAGGCACCACAGTGATGTGGAGGTCGACGGGAGAAACCACTGAACACTGCAGGTGACCAGGAGGTTGACACTCCTGCAAGTGTCAGTTTATGGGGAAGACTTCAGTAGGGGATTTTCTTGTAGAACAGAACAAAACAATACATGTGTGCATTTATTTCTTAAACCTAGAAACTTCAGTTCAATCCTATGTGGCACCATTTCAAATGTATTTTTTGAACACACATTTTTTTTTTTCAGCATAGAAATGGATTTATTTTTTATAGAATGATCTTTTGGTCAAGCGAGAGTTTTTTAATGCAAGAATGTTCAGAAGTCTGGAGTAGAATTATTATGTTAGATCAAAGTGCCAGCATCTGTGCAGTGTTATAGCCCATTTAGCATGCATTTGGAGTGTGTGTGTGTATATATATATATATATATATATATATATATATATATATATATATATATATATATATATATATATATATATATATATATATAATATACATACAGGGCTTTTTTCTCAAACAATAGGTGCTGGAACTTAACCACGGCTCCACGAAACCCCTCCCCCTACACACACCCTCCAAATCACATCAAATAGTGGGTGTGTTCAGTCAAATTTCACAAAAACAGTAGGAGGGTCTTAAAGAGGCATTAAATACCAGGATTGCATTACATAGAGAGTGCAGAGCTATCACTTGTAAACACAGAAACCAGACTTCTGTGTTTACAAGTGATTGTGGTGAGTAGGCACCAAAGGGTCTGATAGTGGACAAGGAAAGATTACTCCTGCGCTTGTGAGGGTCTTGTTCGGGTTTGAGAAGAGTAGTATTGTGAACTGTAGCAAAACTAAAAGAGATGGTATTGCATGTCCCGCTGCCCACAAATTGACCCCGGGGTGGTCAGGTAAGGCTATATGGAGAGTGATGGATGACGGGCGCGTGATCAATAGCTCACATCAAAACATGTAAAATTTATTTCAGAGGAAATAGAAAGCAAATAAAAGCAATTGAATAATACCAATACTACGTATCATGCAAACAGGTAAAATATAAAAGACATGGAAAATTAAAAATGGGTTAAAAATACATGAGCCCATGTTAAGGCGGGTGTTTAGAGTTGGCTAACGCGTTTCGAGGATAACCTCTTCATCAGAGCCTATTGAGAACCAGGGTGCAGTCTCTATATGCCAGTAGGCCAAAATATGTACATCAACATAATAGCTAGTTGGAAAAAACGGCCTGAAATGGAAGATGCGATTTTCTGTGTTCCATACCAGTCCACGTTCAAGCGTTCTATGTGATAGTTGATGGTGTGTGTGTTCTCCTTTAAGTTTGTAGAGAAAGGATTGTGGGGTAGGTGTGGACCTGTCACGGGCTGGGTGGAAGAGAGATTATTTGAGCTGTGTACTCCTGGGAAGGTGCTGTCCAGTTTATGGAGGATGGACAGGGGTGAAGATCTCATGAGAGAATGCTGCAGCCGTGTGTGTCCGCAGCAGTCTCGAAACAGAGAGACTGCTGCGGACACACACGGCTGCAGCATTCTCTCATGAGATCTTCACCCCTGTCCATCCTCCATAAACTGGACAGCACCTTCCCAGGAGTACACAGGTCAAATAATCTCTCTTCCACCCAGCCCGTGACAGGTCCACACCTACCCCACAATCCTTTCTCTACAAACTTAAAGGAGAACACACACACCATCAACTATCACATAGAACGCTTGAACGTGGACTGGTATGGAACACAGAAAATCGCATCTTCCATTTCAGGCCGTTTTTTTCCAACTAGCCATTATGTTGATGTACATATTTTGGCCTACTGGCATATAGAGACTGCACCCTGGTTCTCAATAGGCTCTGATGAAGAGGTTATCCTCGAAACGCGTTAGCCAACTCTAAACACCCGCCTTAACATGGGCTCATGTATTTTTAACCCATTTTTAATTTTCCATGTCTTTTATATTTTGTTACCTGTTTGCATGATACGTAGTATTGGTATTATTCAATTGCTTTTATTTGCTTTCTATTTCCTCTGAAATAAATTTTACATGTTTTGATGTGAGCTATTGATCACGCGCCCCTCATCCATCACTCTCCATATAACCAAAGGGTCTGAGCCAGAGGTGGTGGAATTGAGTTCCACCAAGTTCCCCCTGAAAAAAAGCCATATCTATCTATCTATCTATCTATCTATCTATCTATCTATCTATCTATCTATCTATCTATCTATCTATCTATCTTTCTTCCCATCTATCTATCTATCTATCTTTCTTCCCATCTATCTATCTATCTATCTTTCTTCCCATCTATCTATCTTTCTTCCCATCTATCTATCTTTCTTCCCATCTATCTATCTATCTTTCTTCCCATCTATCTATCTATCTATCTATCTATCTATCTATCTATCTATCTATCTATCTATCTATCTATCTATCTATCTATCTATCTATCTATCTATCTATCTATCTATCTATCTATCTATCTATCTATCTATCTTTCTTCCCATCTATCTATCTATCTATCTATCTTTCTTCCCATCTATCTATCTATCTATCTATCTATCTATCTATCTATCTATCTATCTATCTATCTATCTATCTATCTATCTATCTATCTATCTATCTATCTATCTATCTTTCTTCCCATCTATCTATCTATCTATCTATCTATCTATCTATCTATCTATCTATCTATCTATCTATCTTTCTTCCTATCTATCTATCTATCTATCTATCTATCTATCTATCTATCTATCTATCTATCTATCTATCTATCTATCTATCTATCTATCTATCTATCTATCTATCTATCTATCTATCTATCTATCTATCTATCTATCTATCTATCTATCTATCTTTCTTCCCATCTAATCTATCTATCTATCTATCTATCTTTCTTCCTATCTATCTATCTATCTATCTATCTATCTATCTATCTATCTATCTATCTATCTATCTTCCCATCTATCTATCTATCTATCTATCTATCTATCTATCTATCTATCTATTTTGAGATCATCACTCTGCTAAAAGTTGAGGATCTGAAACCTCCAATAATCTGCCTGTGTGGTGCATTACTGAATATCTATAGATAGAGGAAGCCTGACATTCCTTATATGGGTATAATGTTTTTATCTTAAAACATAGTTGCCAAAGAGAAGGTATCATTAATTTTATATTGATTAGTGCTGCACCGTTAAATATGACTGCTGCTATTTTGCAGCACTAGACGTTATCAGTGAAATATATTAAAGTCCATAAATTTGGTGAATATTTCCTGACACCGTAGAAATCGAGGGCCATTTCTTCTGTATATCTTCAGGGGTAAAGGAGTTTGATTTTAATAGAATTATTGGGATTTACTAAGCTAAGCTGCACATTAAACTGTTAATTAACTTTGCATTGTGTTTAATAAGGAGATAATGTTGACCGTGCCAGCAATGAAGGAGTTACGCCTTGCCAATAAGGATAATGCATCTGGTTTGCTGACAACAGTGGAGATTTAGGTTTTGTGTGAGGCCTTTTTAGTTCTGTTAATTATGCAGAAAGTAGCCGAGTTTTTCATTTAAGATAACTTAGGTCTGGATTGTTTTCATAAATTGATTACATTGCTGTAGAAGATGTTGATCAATACGTTAAGCTGCTTCATCATGGATTGCAGTTTGACATTAATGAGATCAGTAGCGGAGCATAGCGGATGGGGCTTTGATTAACCCCACAGGAGGATGTACAGTCTGCGAGTGGCCTCTGTATCTGGAGGGAAATCGATCAAAGGGGAAGGGCTCTGGCTGCGCAAAATGTATGTTTAGTGCTTTGTAGGCTAGTCCTTCTGATCAAAGCCAGGGGTGGTTGTTCAGTTATCTGTGCCCTTGATATAATAATAATGACTTGCTCCAGACAACCCTTTCTCCCATCAACATAATTGCTTAAGTAGAGGTCCCTCGGGAAGAGCCAATATCTTCTTTTAGATATTTTTCTCCCTCTAATAGGTGTGGGAATCTTGTGAACATTCCACTAATAATTAAACTACATGTCCCCTCATGCATTGCAGCAAGCCAATTGGGTGTCACTGATAGTTATTTTCATCACTCAAGACTCATGATTGTTTCCGCTCATCTGACAGTGTGCTCACTGTGAACTATAACTGCTATTTTACACCAATGATTTTGTAGCAGAGATTTTATAGCGCCTACAGAATCTCATTAGCCTTTATGTTGCTGGTAAAAAATGAATTGCAGGCTGTGAAAGCTTTGAGTTACAGTGATGTCAGCGATTTGTAGGTCAGTCGCTCAACAAATAACTTCTTGCAGCATTTCAAGATATCCAAATAGTCGCCTGCTTCAGTAGCTACTCTAGACCAATGCAGCTGCTGCTGACTGTGGAACCCAAGGGATTTGCAGTTGCATAGATGACTATTGCATTCAATTACAGGAGCAACTGTATGGCTAGCTACAAATATTCATACAAGATAAAGATCTAATTGCTACAGATGTCTAGTTTCTGTGATACAAGGCTAAGGTTGGCCATGCATAATACAATTTTTTTTGTAGATGTACCAAAACCATGTAATATGAGGTCATATGTAAACACTTTAAATTTGTATGTAATCAGGCAGGCCCTTGTACTATTGCCCTTGTAGGTAATTCTAAAGGAAATTAAATAAGAAAATTGTACAATGTATGGCCAGCTTAAAGAAGTACAGCCAAAGCTTGTTTGGCTGAACTTCTTCTGTGGATCACAGGAGTGCAGTTCGTTCTGCACTCCCGTGACCCTTTCTCAGCAGATGTCGCAGAGCTGATCAGGCTCGGGCAAGATTACGACGATGAAGTCAGGATCCACCCACATTCCTGGACCGGCACCCGGCTCAGCCTCTCATTGAGCCACTGAGAACTTGAGTTGGCCGCTCCCACCCCCTCCACAGCCCAGCACTTCAGTGAGCGAGGGGATCAAAGCAGAGAGCGGTGACTGACATGCACCAGCTCTCTACTCAGGGAGCCCTGAGAACCAAGTGATCAGTGACGTTTGATTACTTGGTTCTCCGTGTTAGAGCAGGAGGTGGAAAGATGTAGCGTCAGACTGATGCTGCATTTACCTAGGTAAATATGATTCTGCAAAAACCGCAAACCTCATACTTTTCTTAAGTGATGAGTAAACTCATCTGCTTGGACATGCTGCACCATGGCAAGAGAGAGACTTACCATATGTGATATATAAATTCTCTGTAGCAAACAAGTATTGTATTGCCGACCTATATTGACATTTCTCCACATTTATATTTGTGACAGAACCGGGCACTGATGAGGCTGCACTGATGGGCAATAGAAAAACCCAAATTTGTTGCGCTGGGAGCATATAATCTCTTAAATTAAAATTAGTATTAAACTGCTATCAGAATTTGCATGGACAAAACACAAACAAAATATATAAAAAATGGTCCAACATGAACCCAAAATATATTGCTGGCACAGATTCAACTGGCAAAAACCTATAAATGTAATCTACTTTTTAAAGTCCAAAGTAAGCCACAGGGATGTATCTTGAGGTATCAAATAAGTGAAGAGACCGCCACCATCACCCAAACACACTGCCTCTTACCCATAGGTAGATGTTAACAAGCATGGATATAAATCACTGACAGCTCCTCAGCAGCACGGGGATGACTCTGTATTTCCTTCACAGTCTCAATACCCAGTTAAGAGAGAAAAAGACTCCTCATAGTGCAGACATCCAAATGATAGAAAGCTAAAAGGTTTTGCACTCACATTTCAGTAGGTTAATCTAAGCATTGTAGGAAACATCCAGCGTTTCCAACCCTCAAAACGGCAAACCACGTCCCAGAATGCAAGTGGCGTCACACATTTCCAACTCCTCTTACGTGTTTCGTTATGATGTCATCAGGGGCGTGGCTTAACATGTGCTATGCTTGATATATATAGGGAACAGCTTATTAGTGGGCAGGCATTACCTGCGTTCCAACGACAGGAAGCAAATAGAAAGTCTACTGAGTTCCAACAACATGAAACAGGGTATACGTATGCACTCCATCGACAGGAAGCATCAATACTTATAGTAAATCTTAAGCAACCAAGCCAGGAAGCAGCGCCATCTTGTGGTACAAATGGGCAGCACAGTGGTGTAGTGGTTAGCACTCTCGCCTAGCAGTAAAATGGGTTGCTGGTTCGAATCCCAACCACAACACTACCTGCCTGGAGTTTGCATGTTCTCCCTGTGCCTGCGTGGGTTTCCTCCGGGTACTCCGGTTTCCTCCCACACTCCAAAGACATGCTGGTAGGTTAATTGTCTTCTGTCCAAAATTGGCCCTAGTATGTATGAATGTGAGTTGGGGACCTTGGATTGTGGGCACCCTGAGGGTAGGGGCCGATGTCGGTGGGCGATGTTTGTGTGAAGCTCTGCATAAATTGATGGCGCTATATGGTACTTTTAAATACGAATAGGGATAATTGTAGACACTCACTCAGGTTGAACTGGATGGACTGGTGTCTTTATTCAACCTTACTAACTATGTAACTATATTACCAAAATAAACAATAACATTACAACATTTATACACAATTCCATACATATTACGAAAACATGGATAAAACTTAAATTAAAGCTTTAAATTAATAGTGTTGTTTAGGAGGAGACAATAGGGTAAAAGACAAAAACTGATTAGCTATTAATGAATTAATTAATGAAGATGGCCAAAAAGTTAGAGGGGTTTTTAAACTAGGCGATGGGGGGGAGGGTCCAGAGACAGTGATAGCCAGCGCGGAAGATATTCCAGAGGGTAGTATTGGGGGCATTAGTGGTAGGTTAACCAAAGCACAAAAACGCAAGGTGAGTATAGTAGCAAGTCCAAGTTGCAATCTTGAAACACCCAATACGAGGACAATATGCGACCGTTCTAAACTATGTGGCATGTTCACCAATGCCAGGAGCCTGGCGGACAAGATGGGTGAACTAGAGATACTGTTGTACAAGGAGGATTTGGATTTTGTGGGAATTTCAGAGACCTGGTTCAACAGCTCTCATGATTGGCTGGCAAACATTCAAGGGTATACCCTATACCACAAGGATAGAGAGGGTAAAAAAGGGGGAGGGGTATGCCTATATATCAAGAATAATGTACAAGTGAATGTGAGAGATGACATCACTGAGGGGGCTAGGGAGGAGGTGGAATCTTTATGGGTAGAGCTCCAAAGGGATGAAGCTAAGGGGAAAATAATACTGGGAGTATGCTATAGGCCCCCTAACCTGAGGGAGGAAGTGGAGACGGATCTCCTATCACAAATTGGATTAGCAGCAAGGATGGGAAGTGTTATCATAATGGGGGATTTTAATTATCCAGACATAGACTGGGCGGAGGGAACCGCGCATTCATTTAAGGCTCGCCAGTTCCTTAATGTCTTGCAGGACAATTTTATGGGTCAGATGGTAGACGCACCAACTAGAAATAAAACATTACTAGATCTACTGATTACCAACAATACAGACCTGATAACAGATGTGGAAATACGGGGCAATTTAGGTAACAGCGATCACAGGTCAATTAGTTTCAGTATAAATCAGACAAATAGGAGACATGAAGGGAACACAAAGACACTGAATTTCAAAAGAGCCAACTTCCCTAAACTACAAACCTTGCTAAAAGGCATAAATTGGGATAAAATATTAGGAACAAAGAATACAGAGGAGAGATGGGTTTGCTTTAAGAGCATATTAAATAAGGGCATTAGCCAATGTATCCCATTGGGTAATAAATTTAAAAGAGCGAACAAACATCCTGGATGGCTTAACTCCAATGTAAAAATGCATATAAAAGCAAAGGGGAAGGCCTTCAAAAAATACAAGGTTGAGGGATCATCCACAGCATTCAGAATTTATAAAGAATGCAATAAGAAATGTAAGGGTGCAATTAGGATGGCTAAGATAGAACATGAAAGACACATAGCGGAGGAGAGCAAAAAAAATCCCAAGAAATTCTTTAAGTATGTAAACAGTAAAAAAGGGAGGACAGACCATATTGGCCCCATAAAGAATGAGGAAGGACATCTGGTTACAAAGGATGGGGAGATGGCAGAGGTATTGAATTTATTCTTCTCCTCAGTCTCACAAGTGAATCGGGGGGCTTCAGTAACCAAAACTGCAGTGTTTATCCTCATGACACAACACAGGACGCACCTACATGGTTAACAGAGGACAGAATTAAAATTAGACTTGAGAAACTTAACATTAATCACCGGGACCAGATGGCTTGCATCCGAGGGTACTTAGGGAACTCAGTCAGGTGATTGCCAGACCGTTGTTCCTAATTTTTACAGACAGTCTATTGACTGGAATGGTACCAGCTGATTGGAGAAAAGCCAATGTAGCACCAATATTTAAAAAGGGCCCAAAAAACATCCCTGGGAATTACAGACCAGTTAGCCTAACATCAATAGTATGTAAACTCTTGGAGGGGATGATAAGGGACTATATACAAGATTTTAGTAATAAGAATGATATCATTAGCGGTAATCAGCATGGATTCATGAAGAATCGTTCTTGCCAAACCAATCTATTAACCTTCTATGAGGAGGTGAGTTGCCATCTAGATAAAGGAAGGCCCGTAGACGTGGTGTATCTGGATTTTGCAAAAGCATTTGACACAGTTCCCCATAAACATTTACTGTACAAAATAAGGTGCGTTGGCATGGACCATAGGGTGAGTACATGGATTGAAAACTGGCTACAAGGGCGTGTTCAGAGGGTGGTGATAAATGGGGAGTACTCAAAATGGTCAGGGGTGGGTAGTGGGGTCCCCCAGGGTTCTGTGCTGGGACCAATCCTATTTATTTTGTTCATAAACGACCTGGAGGATGGGATAAACAGTTCCATCTCTGTATTTGCCCCTAAGCAGGGCAATAACTTCTCCGCAGGATGTGGAAATCTTGCAAAAAGACCTGAACAAATTAATGGGGTGGGCGACTACATGGCAAATGAGGTTCAATGTAGAAAAATGTAAAATAATGCATTTTGGTGTCAAAAATATGAATGCAATCTATACACTGGGGGGAGAACCTCTGGGGGAATCTAGGATGGAAAAGGACTTGGGGGTCCTAGTGGATGATAGGCTCAGCAATGGCATGCAATGCCAAGCTGCTACTAATAAAGCAAACAGAATATTGGCATGCATTAAAAGGGGGATCAACTGCAGAGATAAAACGATAATTCTCCCGCTCTACAAGACTCTGGTCCGCCCGCACCTGGAGTATGCTGTCCAGTTCTGGGCACCAGTCCTCAGGAGGGACGTACTGGAAATGGAGCGAGTACAAAGAAGGGCAAAAAAGCTAATAAAGGGTCTGAAGGATCTTAGTTATGAGGAAAGGTTGCGAGCACTGAACTTATTCTCTCTGGAGAAGAGACGCTTGAGAGGGGATATGATTTCAATTTACAAATACTGTACTGGTGACCCCACAATAGGGATAAAACTTTTTCGCAGAAGAGAGTTTAATACGACTCGTGGCCACTCATTACAATTAGAAGAAAAGAGGTTTAACCTTAAACTACGTAGAGGGTTCTTTACTGTAAGAGCGGCAAGGATGTGGAATTCCCTTCCACAGGCGGTGGTCTCAGCGGGGAGCATTGATAGCTTCAAGAAACTATTAGATAATCACCTGAATGACCGCAATATACAGGGATATGTAATGTAATACTGACACATAATCACACACATAGGTTGGACTTGATGGACTTGTGTCTTTTTTCAACCTCACCTACTATGTAACTATGTAACTAATTAATATCCTACTCTATGTTCCTATCATGTGGGGGCATAGCACCTAACCTGATAAATCCACTTTGTTTCTAGATGCGATACCTCTCGCACCACATTACTACCTCTCCAGTTACTAGTAAATCTATCGATCCTAGATTGTAAGCTTTAGTGAGCAGGGCCCTCCAATTCCTCTTGTACCGAATTGTAATGTAACGGTAATGTCTGCCTTCATTTTGTTAAGTACTGCGCAAACTGTTGGCGCTATATAAATCTTGTATGATACCTATAAACAGTACCACTAGGATCTAGATTATGACACAGGTCATAATGCTTAGATAAACTGTGCTTGGGAAACCCTTTTTTATATTGGCCACATGTTCACTTAATCGCACGTGTAGCAGCTGTATCGTGCGACCAATATATTGAAACCCACATGGGCACCAGACAAAGTACACGGCATTCTTAGTTGTACAGGTAATAAAAGGTTTAATGGGGAACTCCTCATTGGTGGAAGAGGACTGAAAATACTCTGTCCTTCTGCGCATATGTGCGTTAATTTTACATTTGGGACACTTCCTGCAAGGGAAGAAGCCCCCATATTCTGAAAAAACACAAGTTTCTTTGGGGGTTTAATAATAATAGGTGCTACCTGTAACCTTAGTGGGGGGACCCTTCTGAACACCACACAAGGGCTCTCGGGGAGATGAGGTCCCAGAATTTGATCATTGCGGAGTACGCCCCAGTGTTTGCTCATTATTTTCTTAACAGAAAAATGTTGGTTGGCATAGGTGGTAAGGAGTCATCCTGATCTCTAATCCTAGGGGCTAGCAGGTAATTTCTGACCCTCTCGTCAGCACTTTTGATAGCATCCTCCAATTCTGATAGCTGGTAACCCTTCTCAAGGAATTTCAACTTGAGAGAAGAGGCCCCCGGGAGAAAGTCACTCCTATTGGTGCAATTTCTCTTGAGTCTTAAGAATTGGCTCTTGGGAACCGACCTTAACCAGGCTGCATAGTGACAGCTGTTGGTGTTAATAAAGCCATTTCTGTTGGTTCCTTTGAAATGGGTAGATGTAGAGCCATCACCATCCACAGCCTTGATGTTAATATCCAAAAAGTGAATGTCCGACTTACTAGCCTCATGTGTTAAGATTATACCTTTTATCATTGGCATTCAGTTCGGCCATATGCAGGTTAAGCGATTCAAATTCTCTGTCCCATAGGAGGAGGATGTCGTCTATATACCTTTTTCCAGAGAATCAACTCCGGTCTAGGCCTCTGATAGACGTCCTCCTCCCACTTGGCCATAAAGAGATTTGTAATGCTCAGGGCAAACTTAGCCCCCATGGCCACACCTCTATTCTGTAAAAAATGAAGTGCCAGCGAACCAAAAATAATTATGGCCCATTACAAAATCCAAGAGCCTTAATAAAAATTCTCTCTGAACATCCAACAGGTCACTTGAGCTGAGAAAATGATCCACAGCCTCACAGCCATGCTGATGCAAGATGATGGTATAAAAACACGTTACATCTGCCCGTAGCCAGTATGTAACTCTCTCTTTCCATTTGACAGTTTTTAGGATGTTAAAAACCTGAGTGGAAACAAGGAAAAGGAAGGAGTATGGGCTACCAAAGGCTGCAAGAATTGGTCTATATCATTGGTCTATATATTACTGACTCTAGAGGTGATGGAGTTGATACCGCTCACAATAGGTCTTCCAGGAAGGTGCACTGGATTCTTGTGAACCTTTGGCAGGTAATAGATCACAGGAACCCTAGGTGCACTGCACTGATGAGCACTGATAAGCTGCACTGGTGGGCACTGATGGGCTGCGCTGGTGGGCTGCACTGATGAGGCTGCACTGATATGCTTTATGTTAATATTGTTAAAGTTGCAATTTATTTTTGGAACTTGATTCTTCATAAAACATTTAACAGTGTCATTTCATGAGATAATTTATGAGGGCGTGTTTAGGGGCGGGGCAGGGTAAGGGTTGGATGGGGCAACTGCTGGTGAGTAACTCTTAAGGCCTCGCTAGTGGCTTAGGACTTGAAATTTTGAGCCCTGGCGTAAAGGGGTAATTGCTTAATTGATTTAACCCAGTGACAATCACTCTCAGGCTGTTGGCACCTAGGTTTGGGTCCCGCAAGCTGGAAAAACTTTGTGTAGAGTGCAGCTAAGAGTGGCGTTGTTACGCAAGTGACAGCACAGTGGCCAGTCCTTTGTCACAAGTTGGTGAGGAGGGCAGGGATCTGCTATCCGCATTCATCACACTTTTGACCATTGTCATTGGGACAGAAAGCAATGGAGAATTCAAAATGTTACATTTGTCAACCGAACGGGGGTCAGGGAGAAAATGTCTTGGAGAAATGTCCTCTCACTTTTCTGTGCTCCTGCAAAAAATAAAATAAAAATAAACACCCACTCTTCTTTCCAAAACAAAAAAAAATAAATCTACCTCTTCTGCCTATTTGTCATTTATTCTAGAAGCCTGTTTAGGAGGCTGATGGTGAGGGTTTTGCATCGTGGAATGTTCAGTGTAACTGCTACCCAATTTTTGGAGGGCCGGAGAATGTATTCAGTTCTTTCTCCATAGTGTTAAAGAAATTCTGCCTGCTTACTGTGAAAACCTCCTTTTGTAGGCAACAAGGCCAGGTCATCTCTCATAGGCTCCAGAAGCAAAACTTGTGGTGGTAAGGAGACCAGTGCCCAAGAAGATAATCAATAGGGAAAAAATGCCTGGTCCCTGGGACAGTATATAAGCTTAGCTCATAGAGGAAACTGTAGTGTAGCGCTCAACCCTGGAGGGTCCGGTGAGAATATGCTCAGGTCTTCCTTGCTAATACAGAGGCCACCTGCCACAGTCACAGTTCCATGCACACTGACAACTCAAGCTCAGTCTATGGGATGTCTTTTTTGCAGATTTATTGCAGCAAGCAGGAGAGAGGGATAGGATACAGGATACTCTAAAACGTCAGATCTTAGCAGGAGGACAAACTTTAGAAAAAAAAATATTTTGGAACAGCCTTTGCTGGGGGTAGGAGGGAATGGCCAGCTAATCTGGAACTCTATGCAGTTGATTTACTAAAACTGGTGCATGCAGAATGTTGCAGCTGTGCATAGTAACCAATCAGATTCTGGGTTTTATTGTCAAAGTTTAATTAAACAAACTGAAGTTAGAAGCTGATTGGATACTATGTACAACTGCACCAGATTTTGTGTACACCCGTTTTAGTAAATGTCTCCCTATGTGAGCAGTCCCAGCCCTTACAGCAACCTCTGTCCTATACATACCCAAGCACATGTACACCTGGGATCCATAATCCGTGTCTTGCTTGCAAAGTCTATTGGCAGCTGTCTGCCACCCGGCCTCCACGTGACACTCTCCAGACCAGTCTACTCAGTGATACTCGGTAATGTCTTACAATCTAATCTGCTTCAGGTCTTTAGCCAAGCACATGCTGAGGCCAAAACAGCAACTCCAATACACCGATTGCAGGACAAGAACAATCTGAATAGGCCTCTCAAACATTTATCACCTCCCCAGCCACCTTCTGGGTACCCCTTCACAGAGACTGGCTGAGGTCTGATAAATATTCAGAACTTAGTGGTTAGCCCTCCAACTCTATTTGTTGGAAGGCCCTTCCAGAGGCAGATAGGAGCAATCCACCACTAAACTTATGGAGACCTGACCAGACCTAGAAGATAGATTGCTGTACCACTGAGTATAGCAGAATTAAAAACTAACTTTAGCCTAACTAGGGAAAGGCGCTACGGTAGGATGGCTTAGGAAGAGTTGTTTGGAATCAAGACTGAGGAGTAAGGTAATTGATGCACAATTGAAATACAAATTTGTCCTGAAGTTGGGCTTTAATACTCGCTGTTCTGCTTCCCGGCCCACCATTTTCTGCTGTAGTAAAGAAAAATGGCTGCTGAAGAGACTTCAGAATCACAAATTTCCTGGAAAGTCAGAAGCCTGGTCCTAAGCTGCGCTCAGTGTTTCGATCATCTGGTCCCTATGTCATTGTGTCCTCCTAATGATGTTGGAATCTGGATGGCAGAAGGAATCATGATGCAGCAGGGGCTGGGAAATTGACTTCTGGAAGTGTCAGATTCTGCTGGCTAAAAAATCTGTGGAATCTGACATTTCTGGTCAATTTCCCAGTCCCCTGCTGCATGCTGTTGTTCCTCCGGCCATCCAGTTTCCAATACTATTAGCGGTTCTAATAAATGTATTTTCTTTGCAAGGGACCAGTTATTTTAGTGACAAGTTTGCTTTAATGTCATTGTGACGGAACTGTTTGGCACCCCACTTGGGGGCTTCCTTCTGCCTCCTGCCCTCCAAACCGTTCTGAGCAGATGAGAGGTAATACCAGCCAAGCATCGTACACAGACAAGATAAAAAGGAATAGCACCAAAGAAATTACTCTTTATTGAACAGAAATACAAGTTTTTTTATACAGTTGAAAGTTAGGTCACTCACCACATGAAAAAAAAAAATAAAAATTTACCCAAAACATCACACAATGGTTTGGATGACGAGGTAGAGCTGACAAAGGGTTAACCCCATCATAGGGAACTTCAAGAGTTAGTCAAATTAGCCAACAGACAGAAACAATAGGTGAACGGGAATAAACAACTAGACAATGCTTTGATTAATCAGGAAGCCCAGACTGTCCAGCAATAGTATTCCAGAAGATCCAGGGCTGTCCAAATCCCATTAACCAGCTTTCTTTTCACATACCGTGCATCAGGAAAGTATTCACAGTGCTTAACTTTTTCCACATTTCATTATGTTACAGCCTTATCTCAAAATGAATTCAATTCATTATTTTCCTCTAAATTCTACAAACAATACCCCATAATGACAATGTGAAAGAAGTTTGTTGGAAATCTTTGCAAATTCATTAAAAATAAAAAATGAAAAAAAAATCACATGTACATAAGTATTCACAGATGTTTCTACAACTAGATTGGAGTCCACCTGTGGTAAATTCAGTTACTTGGACGTGATTTTGAAAGGCACACCCCTGTATATATAAGGTCCCACAGTTAACAGTGCATGCCAGAGCACAAACCAAGCCATGAAGCCCAAGGAATTGTCTGTAGACCTCCGAGACAGGATTGTATTAAGGCACAGGTCGAGGGAAGGGTACAGAAAAAATTCTGCAGCATTGAAGGTCCCAATGAGCATAGTGGCATCCATCATCTGTAAATGGAAGAGGTTTGGAACCAACAGAACTTTCCCAAGAGCGGGCCGGAGAAGAACCTTAGTCAGGGAGGTGACCAAGAACCCGATGCTCACTTTGACCAAGCTCCAGCATTTCTCTGTGGAGAGAGGAGAACCTTCCAGAAGAACAACCATCTCTGCAGCACTTCACCAATCAGGCCTGTATGGTAGAGTGGTCAGACGGACGCAACTCCTCAGTAAAAGGCACATCATGACAACCTGCCTGGAGTTTTCACCTGAAAGACTCTCAGACCACGAGAAACAAAATTCTCTGGTCTGATGAAGCAAAGATTGAACTCTTAGGCCTGAATGGCAAGCGTCATGTCTGGAGGAAACCAGGCATCTCTCATCACCTGGCCAATACCATCCCTACAGTGAAGCATCATGCTGTGGGGATGGTTTTCAGTGGCAGGAACTGAGACTAGTCGGGATTGAGGGAAAGATGAATGCAGCAATGTACAGAGACCTCCTTGATGAAAACCTGCTCCAGAGTGCTCTGAACCTCAGACTGGGGCAAAGTTTCATCTTCCAACAGGACAACGACCCTAAGCACACAGCCAATATAACAAATGAGTGGCTATGGGACAACTCTGTGAATGTCCTTGAGTGGCCCAGCCAGAGCCCAGACTTGAACCTGATTGAGAGATCTGAAAATGGCTGTGCACCGATGCTCCCATTCCAACCTGATGGAGCTTGAGAGGTCCTGCAAAGAAGAATGGGAGAAGCTGCCCAAAAATAGGTGTGCCAAGCTTGTAGCATCATATTTAAAGACTTGAGGCTGTAATTGGTGCCAAAAGTGCTTCAGCAAAGTATTGAGCAAAGGCTGTGAATACTTATGTACACTGGATTTTTTTCGTTTGAAATCTTTTCAAATTTATTTAAAAAAAATAACAAACTTCTTTCATGTTGTTGTTATGGGGTATTGTTTGTAGAATTTTAAGGAAAATAATGAATATAATCCATTTTGGAATAAGGCTGTAACATAACAAAATGTGGAAACAGTGAAGTGCTATGAATATTTTCCTGTATGCCCTGTACGTTTTGCGTACTGAGTTTCAAGTTGGCAGAGACCATCATGGCTTCCTTGACTGTTAAAGCGGGGGTCCACCTATCTATCGTTTTTTTGTTTTTTTTAGTTCATTCACAAACTTTTCTTCTCAGCATTACATACTCACATATTGTGTGTAATATGTCCGCCTGTGTCAGATTTCGTCGGAAAGAATAACTTATATAATTCACTGCAGGCGGTTTCCATCTTCATTGTGGGCATTTGAAGCCCACAAGCATTTATTTCCTGGATGTGGTGAATGCTGTGCTCCCAGCATTCACCGCTGGTTCCTGCACATGCTCAGTGGCATCCTGAGAAG
The DNA here is from genome assembly GCA_037952925.1 of Lithobates clamitans. Taxonomy (NCBI): domain Eukaryota; kingdom Metazoa; phylum Chordata; class Amphibia; order Anura; family Ranidae; genus Lithobates; species Lithobates clamitans. Next base: position 872,271 of record JBBGZY010001974.1, read on the forward strand.
CCTGAGACTAGCTCCCAGGAGTCTGGGAGAGGCTAGAAACACGCCTACTCCCACGGGAGGAGAACCAGGAAGTGCAAAGAATAGAAAAATAAAGGTAATTACGGCGATTTAAATTTTTTTAAATGGCATGTCAGCATCTAGGCAAGAAAGAGAATACATACAGATATTGTTCAAAATTTGGGTGGAACACCGCTTTAAATGTAATAATGTCCTCTTGCAATATATAAAAGGACCTCTTCCTAAATGCATGTAGCACCCATGTATGCCAGGGCCCATAGTCAGTAAGCAAGAAGCTAGGCTGCAGTCCCTTCCAAAAGTCCTTATCCTGGTTGGATCTGTCACAATTATGTTTAAATAAAGGAACGTTGTATGTAGATTGTTCTAAAAGTGAACCTGTCAGGATATCCATTACCTGTCACAGCTGTGGTTGACATTGCCTGTCCTTCAAAAGCTTGCTGCTTCTGAATCGTGCATCTAAATTCCATGCTGTTTTGTGCTCTGCCCTGGAAATAGCTCTGCTTCCTTACAATGACTATTTCCAGCAGTAAAAACAAGTGAGTGTTAAATGTAACAGCTCCTTAAGAGGAGCATAGGCAGGCTGCCATTGTTTTGGATACACAGCATTTTAAAATGCATTTGTTGTGCTGCGGGTCACATGTGATGTTAAAGAGTAATTAACAAAATGAGTGACAGTTCTGTATATAGCTGCAAATACCTGGGGAAGTCGCGGGTGTCTGTCAGGGGGAGAATAGAGCAGTACTATTATGCTAAATATAATTAGCGTCACATTATTCTGGCAGCTATAGTGATGTTAGGTGGCACTGAAACCTGTTAAAGCAGAAATGGGGGGGAAAAAAATCATTAAATCTTAAAGCAGTAAAGATTTGTTTTGTGAACAACACACTCCTCAGCAAGGCGTGAAGGAATTTTTTTGAAATCGCCTACTGGTGGTGTCAAATCACATTATCTTTACATATCCTAAATCCGGGGAAAACACAGTTCTCCTTTCCAGTCACGCTCTGAGTGGGGAAGCCAGAAAACTTGGCAGTACCATGAGGATGAGATTTTTTTACCGTCCTAAAGGCTTTTGGATATTTTCTAAATGTAGCTTGGACTGGAATATGTGCTTATGTGCATTTCTGCCGTACAAGCAAGTAACTGAATGGTACTGTAAAAGCATCTGGAAATGGCTAGAACCTTTAGACTAATGTCATGGACATTAGCCAGACATGGCTATTATTGAAAGGAAAGCAAACACAAATATGTCCATGCTCAAACACAACAGATAAAAAAAAAATATATATATAAATGTATATACACACACTATATTAGATGATGTGGGATCCTCCACTCAAAGAGGGGCTTAAACCAGAGCAAACCAGAATAACTGACGCGTTTCGCACTTATACCAAGTGCTTACTCATAGCTATGAGTAAGCACTTGGTATAAGTGCGAAATGCGTCAGCTATTCTTGTACCACCCCACAGTCGTGTTTTGTGTACCCCATGGTCCTGTATTTTGAATAAAAAGGATTTTTCCATTCTGGTGTGTGGCTGTCCAGGTCTTCTTGTTCTCTTCTACAAACACACTATATTGTCAAAAGTATTGGGACACCTGCCTTTACACGCACATGAATGTTAATGACATCCCAGTATTAGTCCGTAGGGTTCAATATTGAGTTGGCCCACCCTTTGCAGATATAACAGCTTCATCTCTTCTGGGAAGGCTGTCCACAAGGTTTAGGAGTGTGTCTATGGGAATGTTTGACCATTCTTCCAGAAGCCCATTTGTGAGGTCAGACACTGATGTTGGACGAGAATGCCTGGCTCTCAGTTCTAATTCATCCCAAAGGTGTTCTATAAAACGTTAATTCTACTCTACAAGACTCTGGTCCGGCCTCACCTGGAGTATGCTGTCCAGTTCTGGGCACCAGTCCTAAGGAAGGCTTTACTGGAAATGGAGCGAGTACAAAGAAGGGCAACAAAGCTAATAAAGGGTCTGGAGGATATTAGTTATGAGGAAAGGTTGCGAGCACTGAACTTATTCTCTCTGGAGAAGAGATGCCTGAGAGCGGATGTGATTTTAATTTATAAATACCGTACTGGTGACCCCACAATAGGGATAAAACTTCTTCGCAGAAGGGAGTTTAACAAAACTCATGGACACTCATTAAAATTAGAAGAAAAGAAGTTTAACTTTAAACTGCGTAGAGGGTTCTTTACTGTAAGAGTGGCAAGGATGTGGAATTCCCTTCCACAGGCGGTGGTCTCAGCGGCGGGCATTGATAGTTTCGAGAAACTATTAGATAAGCACCTGAACAACCGCAACATACAGGGATATACAATGTAATACTGATATATAATCACACACACACAGGTTGGACTTGATGGACATGTGTCTCTTTCAACCTCGCCTACTATGTAACTATGTAACTATTGGGTTGAGGTCAGGACTCTGTGAAGACCAGTCAAGTTCCTCTACCCCAAACTCACTCAGCCAGGTCTTTATGTACCTTGCTTTGTGCACTGGTGCGCAGTCATTTTGGAACAAGAAGGGACTATCCCCAAACTGAGAGACTGCAAGCCAGGCCTTCTCGTCCAAGATCATTTGGGGATGGCCATTTCCTGTTCCAACATGACCAGTGCACAAAGCATGGATGAGCGAGTTTGAAATGGAGGAACTTGACTGGCCTGCACAGAGTTCTGACGTCGACCTGATAGACCTCTTTTG
>JBBGZY010001974.1:877500-917500 GCA_037952925.1 Lithobates clamitans
CCTTTTTGCATATACATTCTGGAATCCATTCACACATATGCACTATATAAATATCACTTTTTTAGGTTGACGCATTTCCCGTAAAGCTTGTTCAGGACCAACCAAGGAACCAATGAGGAGATAATAGATAACACTAAATATAAAAAGACAATTCATTAAATCAAATCTATACATGAAATACAGTTCACATATGGGCAAAACAATACATTTTCCAAAAATTACATATATTCAACATACCAATGTGCAAAAATGTACCTAAGATGAGTAGAACCAGCGGCCAAAGCGAGGTAATCCCCTGAGGTGGACACTGGGGCAAAAAAAAATGAATCCAGACCAGAACCAGACAGAAATCCACATAGGCAAAGAATTCAAGTTCTCTTATTCAGAGAACAAGAGAGGAACCCACACTAATCATCCCCCTTTTTCCCCAACTGTCATATATACCAACCAGCACTTGTTTCATAAATATACTTGCTTGGATTCTCTTATAGTGAATTTCCCATTGTGCCAAAAAAAAAAAAAATATATTACTTCTTAGCACAGAGCCAATTAAGAGTACCGCATTCCAAACAATCATACAGTTGCCTCAAAATACTCTGGACAGAGAAGAGAATTGACCCCTAACTGGACTTTTAAGGCACGCAAATGTATATAGATAACATACATGTATCAAAAAAATGCAGAATGAAAAATAGCGGAATGTTAGACAGACATTGAAAGAGTCACCACAGTGATTGATACTGTTGTCTTATGGTTCACCCAACGCGTTTCAGAGTTCTTTCTCCTTCGGGGGTAAGATCAATCATGTGTCTATAATCTCAATCCTCAAAATACTCTAAGCATATACCTAATAATCTTATGATCAGGTACTTGGCACCAAAAATTATTTGGAAACGGTCACAATGGGCCATCATAGGGATCTCTTATTCCACGCCGAGGCTTGATTGCCATATAAAGCACTGCACAATATATAGGGGAATAGCAATATTACCATATTTACCCTCTAGCTGGTATATCTCTCTAAATAGTCTATCAAAGGCAGCCATCCCCACACTTACCATGTAAATCTCCTTTAGAGTCAACAAACAATGGAGTAGGGGGAACCCAGAACTCACACTTGCATACCTGTCTGGTTACAGAGTCAGGCACCTGAGGCATCTATGGGAATAGATAGATATCAAAATTAAATTATTAGTATCCTTCCCTTCACTCCACCACTGCAGTCCACAAAGGCCAATGTCATGGTTATGCAATAGAGTTTGTCGATCAGCATACCTGTCTCCATGTGTTGATCTCTAGAGACCAGCTGACCCTCACCTGACTGCTTTTGTAACCTCTCCTCTAAGCATGGCCCCACCCCAGGCCCTATCAGGGAGCCCTATATTAACCTGTGCACTGCAAGCCAGCAGTGCTGATCAACCATTGTGTGTTAGCCTCTGTGTGTACTTGCTGTGTTTCCTACATCTGATTCCTGTTACCGACTTTGGCCTGTTCTTAACTATTCCTGTCTGCTCATGACCCTGACCTTTGGTGTGTTCCCGACCATCCCTGTTTGCCTGTGACCCTGAACCTTGGCGTGTACTCTGTTGTCCTTGTCTGCTTGTGGCCCCGACCTTGGCTTGTCCCTTACTTTCCTTGTTGTCCCAGCCTGCTGCCTCCTTCCTCTTCTGTAGTCTACCGTGAGCGTGAGATGTGAGACACTGGGGGCCGCGACCTGGAGCCAGACTGCAGCTCAGTCCATCCTCACCACTAGAGGCTCTGGTGAACACCTGCTGGCTCTTAGACTCCACACCCTGGGGAATCTATGCTCTAGCTCCCAGTGGGATCTGGTCAGTGATCCAGTAGACCTGCTTCCTAAACCTCCCAGGGTTCAATCCGCAGCAGTCAGCTGTAGGGTCCACTACCTTGCGGTGCACTCCTGATCCCAACGGTGTGCATCTGTCACCCAGCCTCTTGGTGACCTGACAGCCAATACCCTCATAACAGCTCACCCTTGTCTGGTTTCACAACTACAAGCTGCTGCTTCAAGCTCTTCAAAGATGTAGACAATTGCAGACTTCTGGACCCATCCTTTTTTATATGCCCCCACAACCCGCCAACGTCTGGGCCAGCAGATAATCAGATAATCCGAGTGACCTTTTATTATGCATATTGCTTGCAGCCATCAAGTTATGCAGATGTTCTCTACAGGGAGATATTGATTGCTTATAACCTTGCGAATAGCTTGTTACATTTTGCTACCTAATGATAAATTGTTCTGTGACTAGATCATCATGCCTTAGGTGCTAATGCTGTGGCTGGAGGGCTTTTGGCAATTGAACCCAGCAGTGGACTTTTTCATGGCCTCTAGGCATTCCAAACATTGATCAGCTCAGCCAAATGCATTATAAATACAATTCAAGTTTGCATTTCCAGCTGTAGTGCAGGCTACCGGGGGGGGGGTTGAAAATCGTTCACCTTCTGGCCCCTTTAAATGACCGGCAGCTGGAGCAAGGAGGATGCAGTAGATGCCTGTTTCTACAAGTAAATGTTAGGCAAGAAAGTAAAGATAAAGCGCCTCTAAGTGCAGACAACATGACCAGTTTATTGGTAGGATTAAATAACAAGGGGCAACTCGCATTAGGTGAAGTTAAAACATTGGTCTTGTTGCCTACACTAAAGGCGCTTTCTCTTTTTTTTTTTTTCTGCCTGTTTATATAGAGCCTGCTTCTGCTCCATTAATTAAGGTTGAATTGAATGGACACCTTGCCTTAGGACCTCCTCGCAGATTGATGGAATATCCCACCTTGTCCTATGGACTGTTGATTTTTATGTACGATCATATCGCCTACATTAGAGACTGCCCCGTATTCTAGGTCAAGGTCTAGTCACCTTTTGGCACCTACTTTCTTTGTTGTTTACAGGTAAATGTTAGTCTGGGTCTAGGAAGGAAGCACGCATTGCTTAAATCCAATTGGTGCTGCATTTTAGGCATAAGCAGGGCAATGAAGCTGTGACCACTGACCACCAATATATCTTCAGGGATGAATGCTACTGCCTCAGTGGTGTTCTTTGGCTTAGTTTTTGTTACTCTTTGTACTGTTCTGGGTGGCTGTTTTATTATTGCTGCTTACTGTTATGTTATTTCCAGTATACATTTAACCTTTTCCTCTAAAGTATAGGGTTTTCCCCAATCTTCTCTTTCTTACTCTATACACTGCAGTGTTTCGGTCATTGGAGTCTTCTAAACCGTTTTGGCTGAGGCTTTCAGGATTTTGTGGGAATTAAAGTCAATTTTAATACAAAGAGAAAGAAGCCCATAAATGCAATTGCATAACAAATATCACACCGACATCAAGAATCAGTGAAGAGAATATTTCTGTTTAATTACAAGTGTAGCTGGTGTTTTATACATTCTTTAGAAATGGATTACTCATTCGTCAATAAGAGATAATAAGGCCAGCAAAATATATAGTTTGTCTATCAAATATCATTCAGTTCCTGATAAATGCATTTCTCAAACAAATTACATTTGTTACATCAAGCAATGTTTGCACCAGACTGGTTGAAGACAATAGGACAATTTAATAGTATTAGCGATTTGTGTATTCACTGCAAACTAACAGCCAAGAAAAACACATTTTTAATTGCTCCTATTATTTTAGAGAGAGTATTAAATCCACACATTTGCTAGACTATTGTAGCAAAAATCTGGCCTTGCTAGCCAAACAAAGGAACAAAGATGGAGAGTTAATTTCAAACACTACTTACTATTATAAAAAATGTCTCATTTATGTGTTCTGGGTAGTCGAAGGTTTCTAAATAATTTAAAATGTCACTAAACCCAGCTACATATCTTTGGTAAAAATAACCCAAATCTGTGTATATTATTTGGTCTGTGTGAAAGTTATAGAGTCTACAAGCTATGGGGGCAATCACTGAAAATTTATCTCACCTGATCACACCTGATGTACTGAGGCCTATCATTTCTTGAGACGCTAACAAGCCAGGAAAGTACAAATACTCCCTAAATGACCCCTTTTTGGAAAGTAGACAATCCAAGGTATATAGTAAGAGGCATTGTGAGTTTTTTGAAGTTGTAATTTTTTCCTACAATTCTTTCCAACATGAAGATTTTTTTTTCGTTTTTTTTCCCCACAGAATTGTCATATTAACAGGTTATGTCTCGCACACAGCATATGCATACAACAAATTATACCCCGAAACACATGCTACTACTCCTCCTGAGTATGGCGATACCACATGTGTGAGACTTTTACACAGCCTGGCCACATACAGAGGCCCAACATGCAGGGAGCAACGTCAGGCGTTCTAGGGACATAAATTACACATTTCATTTTTTGACTACCTCTTACACTTTTGAAGGCCCTGGAGCACCAGGACAATGGAAACGTCCACAAAATGACCCCATTTTGGAAAGTAAACACCCCAACATATATTCTATGAGGCATAATGAGTCTTTTGAATATGTCAATTTTTTCCACAAGTTTTTGGAAAAGGTGAAAAGAAAATGAAAACGCTTTTTTTTTTTTTTTTTTTAATAGAAAGTTGTCCATTTATAAGAGATTTCTAACACATAGCATGTACATAGCAAAAATGACACCCTAAAATATATTCTGCTGCTCCTGAGTATGGCGATACCACATGTGGGAGACTTTTACACAGCCTGGCCACATACAGAGGCCCAACATGCAGGCAGCACCACCAGGGACATACAAATCTACAAATCTCAAATTTCAAATCTTATTTGACTACCTATTACACTTTTGTGAGACACTGATGGGCACTGTAGTGGCAAGGATGCAGCATGGATGAGAACTGATGTGGCATGGATGAGCACTGATGTGGCATGGATGGAGCATGGATGAGCCAGGGATGGATGGAGCATGGATGAGCCGGGGATGGATGGAGCATGGATGAGCCAAGGATGGATGGAGCATGGATGAGCCAAGGATGGATGGAGCATGGATGAGCCAAGGATGGATGGAGCATGGATGAGCCAGGGATGGAGCATGGATGAGCCAGGGATGGAGCATGGATGAGCCAGGGATGGAGGATGGAGCATGGATGAGCTAGGGATGGATGAAGCATGGATGAGCCAGGGATGGAGAATGGATGAGCACGGATGGATGGCGCATGGATGAGCCAGGGATGGATGGAGCACAGATGAGCCAGGGATGGATGAAGCACGGATGAGCCAGAGATTGGTGGAGCATGGATGAGCCAGGGATGGAGAATGGATGAGCACGGATGGATGGAGCATGGATGAGCCAGGGATGTATGGAGCATGGATGAGCCAGGGATGGATGGAGCACGGCTTAAGCATGGATGAGCACAGATGGATGGAGCATGGATTGAGCATGGATGAGCCAGGGATGGATGGAGCATGGATGAGCATGAATGGATGTATGAGCACGGATTGAGCATAGGTGAGCACAGATGGATGGAGCATGGATGAGCCAGGGATGGATGGAGCATGGATGGGCACATGTGAGACATGGATGGGCACATGTGAGGCATGGATGAGCACATGTGAGGCATGAATGAGCATGTATGGGCACATGTGAGGCATGCATGAGGATGTTTGGGCACATGTGAGGCATGGATGAGTCAGGGATGAATGAATTGATGGGCCCAGATCAGCACTGTGGGCACTCCAGAGACAGCTCACAGCGCTGCTGCACCCGGCTCCCCCTCTCCTCGCACACTGTACTGATTGGTGCGAGGAGAGGGGAGGAGCTGCACCGGACAAGCTCCGGTTTGTTGACAAGTGATCGCTCCGTCATTGGACGCAGCAATCACATGGTAAAGGGCCGCTGTCATTGGCCCTTTATCCCGTTCCGTGACGCGCCGGGTCCGGAGGACCCGACAGTCAGGGACGTTCCCGGGTGCGCGCGATTCTGTGAGGACGTCCATGGACGCCTTCCCAGAATAAGCCGACCGCGCTGTAGCAGTCTTTCGGCTATGGCCCGGTCGGCACGTGGTTAAGGCTTTGTTCACACCTATGCGAATTGGATGCTGGTTTCCCCGCATCCAATTCGAAGGACAGGAGATTGTGGCCGGCTCTCTATGGAGCTGGTTCGCATATCTCTGTTGCAGCTGCAGAGTGGCTTGCACAGGAACGTTGTGTGATTTTTGGCTCTGTTTTAGGGCCGAATTCAGACCAAATTTCGGCCCTGATTCGTCGCCTAAAACGGAGAACAGGGATGCACCAGACCCCCTGCTGCGAGCCGCATCCGTCGGAGGTGTGAACCCAGCCTTAGCTAGAGCAACTGTATCTTATGACAGAAACACTGAGAACCTGAATTTTGTAATCACTATTATTTTTCTACTAAAGTGGTAGCTTTCATTGCTGAAGCTTTGGCTTAAACGGTAGGAATAATGGCTAGATCGATTTGTATGTGTTCTAGTATAAGAATTCTGCTGTCTGTCTATGGTGACATTTCCTCAAAGCCTCGGTAATGTGGCATTTCTTTCCAGGAAGAATTACATTTCTCTTTTTAATAATTTTTATTCAGTTTTAACAAGGTAACAAAAACGTACCAGTTCAACCTGCGCAGGGACTAGCACCGATCGCATTACCAATATAAGGCATATGTGGTGCCAAAAGAAAATATAAAGGTAACATGGCACCAATAATTAAGCGTGACAAATGGGGCCTAGGGTTCAGGAAGTCCAGGAGAATGTCCCAGTAACCAGGGGCGCGGCGGACAGATTAAATTTCAATCTGAATTAGACAATCTTCTCAGAGAGCTACTGATGAGGATAGAATGTTTTCCTAAAACGTAAATTTGTTAGCACACAACTGCTTTCACATCCACAAGAACCAGGATCGGGCAAAGAAAAAGGCGAGGTCAAAGATGGCTTTTTATTTAGCCCTTTTAAAGCACCTGTTAAGTTAGATCAGCCTTTCTCAACCTGGGTGCCGCCTGAGGTCATTAGATTAGATGTGCATCCTGATTGAGAAAGGGTGTAGATCAAGTTCTGTGCGCAGACTCCTCCGGACTCAGCCCCATACAGATAGACCGGTAGAGCTCTGAATTCTACACACTGGGAACTCGATCAAGGGAACAAGCAAAGCAGTAGAAGGAGGAGGTGTTTTCCTGAGTCCTGATCTCTGCGTCTCCCCCTACAGGCAGCAGTGCAAACTAACCATTGACCCAGCAATGCACGTGCAGGTTCAGTCTGCATTTGGCAAAATGGCATGTGTGTTTGTGTGCGTGGGAGAGTTTATGTATGAGTGTGTGTATGTATATATGTGTGTGGGAGTTTGTGTGTATGTTTTATATGCATATATATATATTTTTGTATTTGTAGTTCTGGCCCCTAATCCTGTAGGTCAGAACTGCTTTTCCAAGATAGCGGGACTGCTTTTTTTTAAGGGCTTGTTCACAATAGCGCCAAGGAGTGCCGCTCCTCTGAAAACTGATCCATGCTCGGACCGCTTTTCAGGGGCTCGGTTGCCTAGTGAGTAACCGCCAGGTGGTTATGCGGGAACCCAGTAATTGTAAAATGAGGGCCATCAGATAGCAGTTCCCTTTTGTAGCTTTCTTTTTCTGGATCCCCAGACTGATATTCAGTGTCCTTCTTTTTCTCTGCTCATGGCATTTACATATTTGCCTTTGTTTTCAACTAGCCTTCATTGGGCATTGATCATAGGTGTGCGCAGCCTCTTGCACCCCAAAGCTCAAATACATATGCATGTGTATATGTACTGATGGTGTCAGTAGGGCAGTGGACAGTGTAATTTTGTTAATTTTCTTTTCCCAAAATTTTTGGGCTTGTGTAACATTTTTGGGGGGACAAAATATCAGTGGTCTAAACAGGGGGTAATATGCAGCACACAAGGCAATTAGGGTGTGCCCAGGCACACCTGGCACACCCTGTGTGCACGTCTATGGCATTGATAGCTTCATAAAGTACTAGATTCCAGGTCTGTTGAATCCTTGACTGTTGCCCTCCCCTCAGTTGGCTGCTTTTGGATGGTCCCATATATGTAAGAATTATTATCTTCCTGTTACCCTTAAGGCTTGGTTCACACTACTGCGACCTGAAATATACGACTTTGCTAGGCGACTTCCTGACGATTTGCCGGTGACTTGATGTGACTTTGAATCAAGGGAATGGGCTACTGCCTGGGTAATCCTCTTCCTGTAATGTCCGATCCAAATCCAATCAATATATAGATGAGGATCCAACTTGGAGACGACCTCCATTAAAGTCTATTGGCACAAGTCGGATAGAAGTCGTCTTGAAGTAGTACAGGAACCTTTTCTAAAGTCAGAGCGACTTCAGTAGTGCTAATTAAAGCGTTTGTTACCCCAACATTTCATATTCCTAATATGTGCCCGCTGTATTGTGTGTTTGAATGAGAAAGTCTCCTGTTCTCTGTATTGCTTCCTTTGTGTGAAATCCCTGGTGTTCCTGCCAGTCCTTCTGCTTTCCTATTAAGAACTGACCACGCTAAGCAGGAGAGCACACTGTGGTCAGTTCTCTAGCTATGCTGGGAACTCAGCCTGCTCTCAATGATCAGACTTGTCCTGACACGCCTCCCTTGCATAGCCTTTCACTGTGAAACTCAGTGTGCTGCTGTAGTGTCCCCCCCCCCCCCCCCCACTCTTATGCAACCGAGAACAGAGGGAATGTAATTATTTTTAAGAGGGGGAAAAAATGTATTTATAATGTTTTTTTTATTTTTTTTTTTTAATATCTATACACTGTTTTACAAGGTGATCGTTTACAATCACTTCATAGGACAGCTCTTATTGACTAACAAAGGATTTCACATATCATGCGACTTAGTCTCGCAAGTTGGATCCCAAGTCAGGCCAGTGTGAACTGAGCCTAATGGACTATAAAGAAAATAATATTTTTTATACTTAGTGTTACTAAACTCAGGCGCCTATATTTGGTCTCCCACAGTACACAGAACATGGATATGCAATTATTTTCTAAATACAAACAGCTAAATACCTTTTCCCATCAGTAGTATATAGCAGTCTTGTGACTTCTATCAGTGTCTGGTTAAAGCTTGTAGGAGGAGTTTTTATTCTCCTCTGACTATCCTATCAGACCGCAGGACCCCCGACCCTCTGTATGGACAGTGCTGATTGGCCCTGTGCTGCTGATCACATGCATTCTCCAAAAAAAAAAAAAACTCTTTAGCAATTCACACCAAACTGAGCATGTGCAGCTTGTCCCCTAGCCTTTGTTCTATCAGGAGATGGATTGGGGACAGTGGAAGAAGGGGAGGAACAGAGAAGACAGGATCAAAAAGCCTTTTTACACAATGCACAGGATTAACCCCTTAGGTTCCACAGTGAGTATAACAAGCATGCTATTCTGCATATACAGATTGATTTTACTGTTGTGGGTTTAGTAACACTTTAAAGTAAAATAGTGTTCCTAAGTGACATGGGTCCTGCCCCTCTGTGTTATGGCCTTATGTACTTTGTGCACACAAAACCGAGGCATGACGGTAGGCTGACTTACTGTACGTAGGGGCTGTCTTAACGTTTATCAGTGTCCAAATTTATTTTTCTGTGTCCCTCAATGAACTTCAAGAAAAAGATTTTTATGGTCAGTATAAAAAAAAAACTTTTTCCAGTTTTTATATACAAAAAATGATTTGGGAAAAATCTGAGGTAAGGGGGGTACTTATGCAAAGCAGTGCAAGTACGGAATTGCCTTTTGTGAACAATTTTTTTAATAGAAGGCCTTGTCTGTTTTTTTTTTTTTGTTTTTTTTTAACTTTTGCAATATTTCTTGAGGCTTATTTTATCTTTCTAAACCTGTCGTGCTTTAGAAAATTGTGCTTTTTTTTTTAGCTGTTTTTCCAACAAGGTTAATGTCTTGTTTCTGATTCAGTGTAACCAAGGAAAATGCAGGTGTAAGGACCTTTTTATGCTTGGTTCAATAAGGGATTTAAATATGTTATATAGCACAACAATGTCATCATTTCTTCTTTCTAGAAAGGAAAATGTATTCGTTGGAGACCTTGGTTATGACACATTTCTTCTCATGATAATACTGCAGAATGTTGGAACAGCTCCTTGAAAACATGCATTTAAAGTGGTTCTAAAGCCTTATGGGTTTTTACCTTAAAGTATAATTAAAGTCAAAACTTTTTTTTAGTTTTGAATAGATGGGAGAGGAATTAGAATACTTGTCTGTTTTTACTGCTGTCTGTGTCCCCCTTTAAGGAGATACACCTTCTCTATTTGTCCTGTTTACCATTATCATTAAAAGTGAAAGTAAAAGAAAATCCCAAATTTTGGGTTGTCCCCAGAAAAGTAATAGAGGGGAAATCTTCCAATTCAGACACTAGTTCTGGTGACTTGGGGGTCCCCAATGAATTCCCTTAATTTGCAAGGATTTCCTCTCGCTTCCTGTTTGTCTACCGGATAGGGAGTGAAGGGAAATCTTTGCAATGGGACACAGATGGCGAAAAAAAAAAAAATCTGAACAGGGGATATAACCCTCACTTGCTCTATCCAAAATGGAAAAATACGTTTTGCCTATAGTTCTACTTTATTGCAGAATAAAAGAGCAAAGAAAGACACCGCTCCAGGTGAATAGGTCCAGGTATGGTTAGGTGGGGCGGAACTCCTTGTGCGGCTGCACACCGACTAAAGTCAATTTATTGAGTAATATTAAAAGTGCATGACATACATCGCAGATCATCAACTGGTAACTGAGGTTTACGCATTTGACACAACTAACTGTGCTTACTCATAACCAGTTATGAGTAAGCAGTTGTGTCAAACGCGTCAACCTTGAAGTACAAATATAAAAATAAAATATGGTTGCATAAGTGTGCACACCCTTAAACTAATACTTTGTTGAAGCACCTTTTGATTTTATTACAGCACTCAGTCTTTTTGGGTATGAGTCTATCAGCATGGCACATCCTGACTTGGAAATTTTTGCCCGCTCTTCTTTGCAAAAACACTCCAAATCTGTCAGATTGCGAGGGTATCTCCTGTGCACAGCCCTCTTCAGATCACCCCAAAGATTTTCAATCCGATTCAGGTCTGGGCTCTGGCTGGGCCATTCCAAAATGTGAATCTTCTTCTGGTGAAACAATTCCTTTTGTTGATTTGGATGTATGCTTTAGGTCGTTGTAAGATGAAGTTCCTCTTCATGTTCAGCTTTCTAGCAGAAGCCTGAAGGTTTTGTGCCAATATTGACTGGTATTTGGAAGTGTTCATAATTCCCTCTACCTTGACTAAGGCCCCTGTTTCAGCTGAAGAAAAACAGACCCAAAACATGATGCTGCCACCACCATGCTTCACAGTGGGTATGTTCTTTTGGTGACGTGCAGTGTTGTTTTTGCACCAAACATATCTTTTGGAATTATGGCCAAAAAAGTTCAACCTTAGTTTCATCAGACCAGAACACATTTTCCCACATGCTTTTGGGACTTCAGATGTGTTTTTGCAAAATTTAGCTGGGCTTGGATGTTTTTCTTGGTAAGAAAAGTCTTCCGTCTTGCCACTCTACCCCATAGCCCAGACATATGAAGAATACGGGAGATTGTTGTCACATGTACCACACAGCCAGTACTTGCCAGATATTCCTGCAGCTCCTTTAATGTTGCTGTAGGCCTCTTGGCAGCCTCCCTGACCAGTTTTCTTCTTGTCTTTTCATCAATTTTGGAGAGACGTCCAGTTCTTGGTCATGTCAATGTTGTGCCATATTTTCTCTACTTGATGATGACTGTCTTCACTGTGTTCCATGGTATATCTAATGCCTTGGAAATCCTTTTTTACCCTTCTCCTAACTGATACCTTTTAACAGTGAGATCCCTCTGATGCTTTGGAAGCTTTCTGCGGACCGTGGCTTTTGCTGTAGGATGCGACTAAGAAAATGTCAGGAAAGACCTACTAGAACAGCTGAACTTTATTTGGGGTTAACCAGGGGCACTTTAAATGATGGCTGGTGTTTTCTGACTCCTATTTAACATGAGTTGGAATGTGATTGCTTAATTCTGAACACAGATACATCCCCAGTTATAAGAGGGTGTGCACACTTCTGCAACCACATTATTTTATTTTTTACATTTCCTTCCTCCTCCTGAAAGATTTCATTTTGTTTTTCAATTGAGTTGTACAGTTTATAGGTCACATTAAAGGTGGAAAAGGTTCTGAAATGATTTATCTTTGTCTCTGTTTTTTTACATCACTGAAACCTGACATTTTAACAGGGTTGTGTAGACTTTTTATATCCACTGTATATCATAGAGTAAAGCAAAGAGAGTATGAAAAGAGATAAATTATTGTTGCATCTACAGATTTTCTAAAATGGCCTGGACACATTTGTTGGTTCCACTAGAAAAAGATTATTAATAATTGGATCATAGTGATCTTTCAAACTGTTTCCTATAATTAGTATCAAACGTGTCTTCAGTACTGTGATCCATCAAGCAGCCTATTTAAATGTAGAAAAATAGTCACTTTGCTGTTTGTGCAGCACACTGAACATGGACCAGAGTAAGCAAAGGAGAGAGTTGTCAGTCTGAAGAGTTCAGAATGAAAAGAATAGACCAGCATGTCAAAGGTAAAGTCTATAAGACTTTCTCCAATCAGATTGATGTTCCTGTGCCTACAGTTGCAAATATTATTAAGAAGTTAGGTCCAAATCAATAAAGCCTACCTCCTTGAACATGACCACAAAAAGGAACAATTGATCCCTGACTAACAGAAGAATAGTGTGAATGGTAGACAAAGAACCAAGGAGAACTTTCAAAGAGAGACCAGATGAATGCTATAGTCAAGGTATATCGGTGTCTGGTCGCACCATCTGTCGCTTTTTAACAGTACGCTCAATTAGAGAAGATCCAAGAAGACTCCACTCTTGAAAAAAACATATTCTAAAGCCAGACTGGAATGTGCTAAAATGCATATTGACAATCCGCCATGCTTCAGAAAGAATGTCCTTTAGCATGTCACATCCGGGCTGATTTACTAAAAATGGAGAGTGCAAAATCTGGTGCAGCTCTGCATAGTAACCAATCGGCTTCCAGGTTTTATTGCTAAAGCTTCATTGAACAAGGTGAAGTTAGAAGCTGACTGGCTACCATGAACAGCTGCACCAGATTCTGAGAGCACCAGTTTTAGTAAATTTACCCCTTCAGCTCTATGTTCACAGATGAAAAATAAAGCTTTCATAGAAAAGAATACTATACCTACTGTGAAACATGAAGGATGCTTCATTATCTTTTGAGCCTGCATAGCTGGGTCTGGCAGAGGGTGCTTTGAATCTGTGGCACAATGAAATCTCATGACTATCAAGGAACTCTGGAGCGAGCCATACTACCCAGTGCCAAAAAGCTCTGTCTGAGTTGCGGGCTATGAGTCCTCCAACAGGCTAATTACCAAAAATTACCAAAAACAAACAGTTAAAAGCACCCAAGAATGACTAAGAACAAAACGCTGAACTATTCTGAAGTGCCTTTATATGAGCCTATATCTAAATTATATTGAACATCTATGGAAGGAGCTGAAAAGTGCCATCTGGAGAAGGTCTCAAAGATGAGACAGCTGGAAGTGTTTGCTCAAGAAAGGTGGGCCATACTACTTTTTGGCAGGTGCAGAAGTCTAATTAAGAGCTACAGATTAAATTGTTTGCAATGATTACCTCTAACGGTCCCATAATTTTTTTTGTCCATGCCATTTGATTTACAATATTCTGTTGAATCAAGAATCCAAAGCAAAGTCTTTTTTTTTTATTGAATATGGAATAAACTATGATGAATGCCAATTACTTTGGCAGTTTAAAGTTATTTCAGAAAAAATGATAGGTTCTTCCTTATTCTTGAAAGGGTACCAGCAAATTTTGTCCAAGGTTTGCTATTCTACCAAGATGGACATCTGCAGACAAAGTTTGAGTGGAGGTGGAGCTAGACTTATGCGCTCAAAGCTGCCTAGTGGCAAGTTACTGTGTGGCAGGTGTAGAGGGAATTGCTTCCGATGGGTTGTATCCCAATTGTATGTGATAAGTGATAGACTCCGTTGGGGTCTAGGGCTGCTACCTTTCTGATGACAGTGGAAGCGTTATCGCAGTGAACACTTTAGGTGATTGGAGAGGAGCACCCGATGTCCAAAAAGAAAAAGGTCTCACTTGATGAATTTTGTAGTTATTTATTGGATATAAAAGTAGACAAGTAGAGCAGCGCATATCGGGGAAATTGCCTCATTCTTCAGGACTAGTATATAGAGAAAAAGATGCATAGTAATCAAGTGAAACCTACCCACCTGGGTGGAAAGAAAGTGCTCTGAGCAATAGCATTCAGGCTGGGTTCACACTGGTCCGACAAACGCTCCGACATTGGGAGCTCATGTCGCATGACGTGTGAAATCCAATGTTTCCCTATGGGAGCCGTCCTAACTGTTCCGACTTTAGAAATGCTCCCTGTACTACTTTGGTCCAACTTTGATCCTACTTCAGCCTATTGACTATTATTGAAGTCGGATCAAAGTCGGATCGCCGTCTCGCATGATCCGACTTCGGCAAGCGATTTGTGCTCAGATGATCTTGAGGGGGAACTCCGCGCCAAATTTTAAATAAAAAACTGGCATGGGTTCCCCCCCAAGAGAATACCAGGCCCTTAGGTCTGGTATGGACCTTGAGGGGAACCCCCTACGCCGAAAAAACGACGTGAGGGTGCCCCCCAATCCATACCAGACCCTTATCCTAGCACACAGCCCGGCCGGTCAGGAATGGGGGTGGGGACGAGCAAGCACCCCCCCCTCCTGAACCGTACCAGGCCGCATGCCCTCAACATGGGGGTGTTGGCGCCTTGAGGGAGGGGGGCGCGCTGCGGCCCCCCCACCCCAAAGCACCTTGTCCCCATGTTGATGAGGACAAGGGCCTCTTCCTGACAACCCTGGCCGTTGGTTGTCGGGGTCTGCGGGCGGGGGGCTTATCGGAATCCGGGAGCCCCCTTTAATAAGGGGGCCCCCAGATCCCGGCCCCCCACCCTATGTGAACGAGTATGGGGTACATCGTACCCCTACCCATTCACCTAGGGAAAAAGTGTCAATTAAAAAAACACTACACAGATTTTTAAAGTAATTTATTAGACAGCTCCGGGGGTCTTCTTCCAAGGACCAATGTAGGATCAATGTAGGACCAATGTAGGACTGATGTCGCAGAGCAAAGTAGGATGAAAGTCGTACTACTGTCGTGCAGTATAGTGTGAACCCAGCCTCAGTGTTAAACTCTTTTTTGCTATCGCATTTGTAACCTTGACATCTCATGTTTGTATACCTTGCATACCAGAGCTCATGTAGTTTTTTATTAAGTCGTTTTTTTTTTTTTTTTTAATATATATTTGTATGCAATAAAGAACTTTTGCTGATATATTCTATTCAGTGCAACTTTTTCTAGCTGCCTAAAGGCCTGTGGGAGCAATTTAGCAAATTAAAGATGCATAGTAAAAGCTCATAGCTAGGCCATAGCAAACCTACAAAGTGCAAAAAGAAAAACATCTGTGTAGTTAAAAATAATTGCAAGATGAATTAAAATCCACAGTTAGCCTTTAGAATATATAGAATATATATTGTTATTGGTATATAGAATGGAAGCATATCCACATTAAATTTTATGATACAAAATGAAAAGCAGTGAGCACAAAAAAAAAGTATATATTCAACTTAAAAAACAAATATAAACTATGTATGTAAATACTTTAACCCATTCATGACTAAGCCTATTTTTGACATTTGGTGTTTACAAGTTAAAATCTCTCTCTCTCTATCTATCTGTCTGTCTGTCTGTCTGTCTGTCTATGTATATATTGATTTTTAATTTTTTTTTTTACGGTTACCAGGTTAGAGTTACAGAGGAGGTCCAGTGCTAGAATTATTGCTCTCACTCTGACGATCGCGGCAGTACCACACATGTGTGATTTGAACACCGTTTACATATGCGGGCGCGACTTCCGCATGCGTTTTCTTTGCTGCGCAAGCTCGTGGGGACAGGGGCACTTTAAAAAATAAAATTCTTATTTATTTTATTTATTTTTATGTTTATAAATTGTGTTTAAAAAAAAAAAAATTTATTGCTGTCACAAGGAATGTAAACATCCCTTGTGACAGTAATAGGTGGTGACAGGATCTCTTTATGGAGGAATCGGACCCCCGATCCCTCCTTTGCACTTCAAAGTATTCAGATCGCCGTTTTCGGTGATTCTGAATACTGTATATTTTTTTTAAACCGGCGCCATTGGCAGCCGAGTAAACGGGAAGTGACGTCATGACATTGCTTCTGTGTTTACTATTAGGCGGCTGGAACGAAGCCGCTTACGGCTTAGTTCCAGACTGTCACTAGCCACCGGAGTGTCAGAAAGCAGCGGCAGATTGGTAAGAGCGGCGGGACGTCCCCTCCCGCTCCTCCGGTATAACAGCCGACCGGCTTTTAGCCGCATTTGTTGTTATACCTGGAAAGCCGATCACCGGCTCTAAAAAACAGTACCGGGATGATGCCTGCAGCTGCAGGGGTTCATCCCGGTATAACGCCCGAAAGCCGAGTACGCACATCTGCGTACGCTCGGCGGGAAGGGGATAATACAAGACCTGTCCAAACCAGTTGGGCATTGCAATGTAAATAAATATTAATGTACATTAATGGCATGCCGTATGATGGATAAGTGGGAAAAAAAATGTCCAAACCTCTTCCTTTTATCAGGTTCTATAGACATGGAGCATACCTAATAAAAAGTTTATAAGAATGTTGTGAATTCCTGAAGAAATATATTTTATATTGCCTGGCAGAAACATGAGAGATGCTTATCCCTAAAAAAATAGTTGAACTGTTGCCCTCTTGGGGACCTTTAGGATAAAATGGACATTCTCATGTTTGAAAAAGCTTTCCTTTACTACCTCAAATATTGAAGACTTTTACAAGCATGTATTGTCAAGGAAGCTATTGGAACAAAGACTATTCCTGTCACAAAACAAGGAGATATTTACATGGTATTGTGAAGAAACAAAAAGTTGCCAAAAGACACAAGGAGACATAGATTTTTATAGCATAGAGATAACCTCACTCATTGTGTTTGAGTGGAGAACTGTTTAAATAGCTAACACCTTGGCTAAGAGAACCCATTGTTTGAACATTTAGGATGGTTTCGACAAACAAGTCATTTCTAGACACCCAGTGAGAATGTTCAAGGTCCCTCTCAACACATTAGTGAAAGTTGAATATTGTGCTAGTTAAAATAATATAAGGTATCAATAAGGTTATCATAAGTCATTTTAAACTATCTCTGACATTGTAGGTCACAGAGACATTATAATGTTGGCGTCGGCAGACCCAACAACTTTGCTATGAAGAAAATGTATATGAAAGTGTGATTTTATAAGTAGAAGTGTTTTAGATAACAAATTAGTATTAGGAAAAACATATAATCATGATTATAATCATATAAGGTTGTAGCCTACACTTAAGATAAACAAATGTTCAGTGGAGATACCAGAAGTTATACAGGTATCCATATAGTTAATCATTTTATGTGGTATTGATGAAATATATAACAATGTGTGTGTTTCCTAGATAGACCAGTTTACAGATATACATTTATAGAGATACAGTTATATCACCAAGTTATGCAATGATGATTAATCAAACTTATACTGAGTGTATTTTACATTAGACCGAGTACCAGAATATTTAAAAGTATATAACTATCCTTACCATTATACACCTTATGAAAATAGGACGTATTAATTTAAAAGGATGGACTCAAAACATGTGTGAGACACCTGGTGGTTGAAGGTGGTATTATTTGAACTCACCAAATTTCCAGAGGAAGTTAATAATTAAGTCTCCTAACCCAATGGGAAGTGAGCCACCTCCTTTTGGGCAGAGTCATTATAATTTTTATGGTCTTATTATCTGAAATGGTATTTAGAGGCAAGGAAGATGGGAGACGAGGACCAGCGAATGAACGAAGGGAAGGAGGAGAGAGCTCAGGGGGAGAGCTCAGGGATCCACCCTGAAGGGGGGACACTGGGGGACACACACACTCCCAGACTGACACTCATGCACCATGCATGAATTAATCTCTTTACATTCATGAAAATTCCTCAACACCTAATACTTGGAACTCGGAGGTCACAAGAAGTAAATCCTCTTTAGGAGTATCCATTTTGAAACTACGGCAGCCATCTTAACTCTGGTAACTAGCCCATAGGAACTGCAGCCATCTTGGAAGGGGTAATTATGTCATGTTGATTTTATTTTGCATGATCTCTCAAATATTGATATGTTCTCACAAATATTGATGTATTGAATATTATACAGTTGATAATCATTCTCCCGAATCAATAACCGCCTTGTAGATTTTTCTCTAAAGATTCAGATTTTCATTATATTTTTCTTTTTGCATAGTCGCCACATTTATTGACAAAGCAGACATCTAATTCATTTCACAATTTTAACCACTTACTTACCTGCAGCAAAGTAACGGTTGTACGTGTGAAATACAGATGTTCTGTTTAATTGTCAAGTTCACAAGGTTATTGATTCTACCGAGAAGTTATCATGGTGGTATTATGTCAAAGGGATGGTACGCCCATTTTTGCAAGTGTTTTTATTGATTTTCAAGACGTTCATGTAACGCAATCGGTATCTTAATTTCATGTGATTATTTGTGTTTGTTTACCAATAAAATTTCTATTTTGTGTGACCACACGTCTCCGTGAATAAGTTTCACAAGTATAGACTGCGTCACATAGATTGATTTTGTATCTTAAAAATATCTTCGTTAAAAATTACTCAAGGATAATTATTGTGCGGGAAATCTGTCCTTAAAAAGGCACAACTTATTTTGAATGAAAATTCACGACATAATGGAGGCACTGAGCTGAGATAACGTCGATGTTTTGTACAAGATCAATCATAGTTATGGTGGTGACATACATAATACTTTGCATGAAATTTTAATTATTAATTTTTGGAAAATTTTTATTTTTATGCCAAAAATGTCTGGTCAAAATGAATTTCATGTTGGGGGGGATGATCAAGAGTCAGCCCTTAGTGGTAATATGAGTACTCAGAGAAAATTGGTACAAGTACAGGAAATGTTGGAAATAATTTCTAAAATTGAAATGACGGATCATGTCAGAAAAAGTTTGTCTAATGAGACTGGTCTAGAAGCATACATTAAAGACCGTAAAAGCCGCGCCAGTCAGTTAATGAAAGACATGTGGAACGCGGAAGGTCAAAGTAATGAACTCACAGACAGCTTCTCTAAGACAAAGGGAATAAAAAGGCTTGATCACCTTCTTTTGGAATTAAGTATTATCCTGCTGTATCTTCAGATTGAGTTCAAATATCAAAGTACCCAACAGAAAGATGATATCTTAGATTTTCTAGATAAACTTGAACAAGCAAAAAGGAATGCTAAAACAATTATGGACGAACTCCACCAAATAAGTAAAGAGTGGGAACAATTAGTAGAGGAGAGGGAGAGTTTTCTGCAGGAAAACGAGTCTCCTGACGAAAATTGCCGAGTAATAGGCAGTGGAAATTCAGGAAGTTGGCATGAACCCCTAATTAAGCAATTAGAAAAAGTAATAGAACAAATGAAGTTTATGCCCCAGGGTAATACTCAGATACGCATCCCTGAAAGGGACGAGTTTGATAGTACTTCAGAATCTGACTCTGAATATGATTCTGACTCTGATTCTGAATATGAAGGTTGGGAGTCAGACAATGGGGAGAAATCAGAAAAAGAACCAATATCCTACTCCAAGCCACCTGTGGAGCAAACGGTAAAAATTGAACCACCACATAAAAGGGGGTCTAATCAATTTTCTTTGGGATCAAAGAAAAAGCTAGTCACCCCTAAACAAGATCCCTCAGAAATAATAAAATTTGTAAATGATGCTGTCCCAGTCTTTAGTGACGAGTCTGACAGTACTTCAGAATCTGACTCTGAATCTGATTCTGAATATGAAGGTTGGGAGTCAGACAATGGGGAGAAATCAGAAAAAGAACCAATATCCTACTCCAAGCCACCTGTGGAGCAAACGGTAAAAATTGAACCACCACATGAAAGGGGGTCTAATCAATTTTCTTTGGGATCAAAGAAAAAGCTAGACACCCCTAAACAAGATCCCTCAGAAATAATAAAATTTGTAAATGATGCTGTCCCAGTCTTTAGTGACGAGTCTGACAGTACTTCAGAATCTGACTCTGAATCTGATTCTGAATATGAAGGTTGGGAGTCAGACAATGGGGAGAAATCAGAAAAAGAACCAATATCCTACTCCAAGCCACCTGTGGAGCAAACGGTAAAAATTGAACCACCACATGAAAGGGGGGCTAATCAATTTTCTTTGGGATCAAAGAAAAAGCTAGACACCCCTAAACAAGATCCCTCAGAAATAATAAAATTTGTAAATGATGCTGTCCCAGTCTTTAGTGACGAGTCTGACAGTACTTCAAAATCTGACTCTGAATCTGAATATGAAAGTTGGGAGTCAGACAATGGGGAGGAATCAGAAAAAGAACTAATATCCTACCCCAAGCCATCTGTGGAGCAAACAGTAAAAAGTGAAGTACCACATGAAAGGGGATCTAATCAATTTTCTTTGGGATCAGAGAAAAAGCCAGACACCCCTAAACAAGACACCTCAGAAATAATAAAATTTGTGAATGATGCTGTCCCAGTCTTTAAGGAAGAGGGATCCATGTGCGTTATTGACCACATCGAGACCTATGAAAATACCCTATCAGTTTTAGGCCTCGAAAATCTGGCTGTGCTCAAAAGTGCTTCCCACGTAGCAGAAAAGGAGCCAGATCACAACCACCCTGAGTTTAAATCCACATCTTCCAAGGCCCTACCTAACCACATAAAAGTGAGTTTAGCAAAAGATTACAAAGGGGGGTGTTCACCGGAGTTGTTGGTAAAAGAGAGTAACAATTTGTATTCTTTCCAACAGACTGATGAAAACAAAGGGGGGCCTGAGCCCTCAAATAAATTTGTGAATGAAATTCATGTATCTCCTAAATCAGTACATGTTGAGACCCAGAAAAAGACATACGCTGACATAGTCAGAGGAGACGTGCCAAAGAGTTTCCCCAGCAGCAGACCAGATACCCCACCAAATAGAAGGGGGGAGCAAAGACCACCTCAGGAGTATCACCCATGGGATCCTGGCCCAAACTTTGAAAGAAACTATAGGGTGTATCTCCCACGGGTCAGAATTAAACCTAAGGGTAGACACCCTCACCAGTGTAATTGGCCCCGGGGGCCTACACAGGTAAATAGGGAGCAATCACGGGGTAGGACACCCCAAAATCCCCGGAAAAATAGGGAGCAACTGAGTTTCCCCAGCAGCAGACCAGATACCCCACCAAATAGAAGGGGGGAGCAAAGACCACCTCAGGAGTATCACCCATGGGATCCTGGCCCAAACTTTGAAAGAAACTATAGGGTGTATCTCCCACGGGTCAGAATTAAACCTAAGGGTAGACACCCTCACCAGTGTAATTGGCCCCGGGGGCCTACACGGGTAAATAGGGAGCAATCACGGGGTAGGACACCCCAAAATCCCTGGAAAAATAGGGAGCAACTAAGGCCCAGACGAATATCCCAAAATGAAGACAGTGGTTCTGATGGGCATATGTCTGATCAAACTGAGCCAGTAGCCCCTAGAAAGTACAGACACCGTGTCCCACGACCCAATTCTGATCAACCCGTAAGCAATGCAAAATCCAAAATCGTTCAAATTATGAATATGTTACACGGTTTTATTGCTGTACGGAACGTGAATAGCATTTCTTCAAGGGGCAAATCCTGTGGCCAACCAAGGGCCACAGAGCCTTTGAAGCGCCTATGGTAAAATAAATCAGAGGAATGCACTGAATAAAGGTATAGGAGACAGAAGTTCTAACACCATGTTTTTCCCCAGGTCACAGTAATGAGGATCCTGAAATCCCTACCGGGGGATGGTGGTTGTTAGATATTAATTATTCTCCTATTTTTCAGTGGTCACTTCATTCCTCTGACATACACAGGTCGCTCCAAACAGCCTAATTTCAAGAAGTCGCCTAAGACGGTGATTCCAGAGGAAGACCGAATCCTAAAGACATTAATATCAGGAGGCCTAAATGGTTTGATATTTTGGTAAAAGATGAGGAGTCACCCGCATAAGGTAGTTTGATTGCCTCAAATGAATTGTATTGACACCCCAAAGGGGGGAGATTTTATTTGTTTTATTCCTCACAAGTAGAAGGTTGACTATAATGTCAAATATCTTAGTACTGACAATAAGTGTCACATGTCAAACTTAAATGTTTTAACTGTTATTATTCCAGAACCGCTACAAGTAAGCTAAAAAAAAAAAATTAAATGGTTCTGAAGAATGTCAGTCAGTCATTCATGTCTGGTATCCACAGCCGTAAAGAAATGTCCTCATGTTAATAAGCCCTGAAGCTTTGTCTCCCATAGCAAAGGTTTCATACATTGTCCTGCTATCCAGAGCGTTTAGTTAAAGGACTGATGACACAATGGAAAAAAAAAAAGGGGCTCTGAGGAAGCCCAGGATACCAGCTTAACATTGAGATCTCAAACACAGATCATGTAAGAAAAAAAAAAAAAGGTGACTATATATGTCTTTTCTAACGGAATCCATTTTCCCTTACAGGACTAAGATGTCCATGAGCCGGTCAACAGAACCGAGAGCCCAACGTGTGTGAAACATCCAGCGAAGGAACCGTATGGGGGATTCCGGAACACCACTGATGGCCAGTCTACACGGACAAACCTCCCAGGATGGCCAAGACCCAAAGGTGCCCGAAGTGATCCATTTCCCGCCAACCAACGGATGACGGCCCTGAGATGCACACATCGATCACCAACCCATTTTGTGTTTTCCCTTCTCATTCAAAGAGTTACACCCACATGAAGGTGTCTACACCCTTTCAACATAGATCCACAATCTGGATCCATCTCCACGACTAAAATTACAAAACCAGAAGGGAGCCATATTTCTTCAATATGTGGCGGTGGTGAAGTCTTTCAAACGACTCCCGGCATTTGAACACTTCACAAGGGGGGATTTGTTGTGAATTCCTGAAGAAATATATTTTATATTGCCTGGCAGAAACATGAGAGATGCTTATCCCTAAAAAAATAGTTGAACTGTTGCCCTCTTGGGGACCTTTAGGATAAAATGGACATTCTCATGTTTGAAAAAGCTTTCCTTTACTACCTCAAATATTGAAGACTTTTACAAGCATGTATTGTCAAGGAAGCTATTGGAACAAAGACTATTCCTGTCACAAAACAAGGAGATATTTACATGGTATTGTGAAGAAACAAAAAGTTGCCAAAAGACACAAGGAGACATAGATTTTTATAGCATAGAGATAACCTCACTCATTGTGTTTGAGTGGAGAACTGTTTAAATAGCTAACACCTTGGCTAAGAGAACCCATTGTTTGAACATTTAGGATGGTTTCGACAAACAAGTCATTTCTAGACACCCAGTGAGAATGTTCAAGGTCCCTCTCAACACATTAGTGAAAGTTGAATATTGTGCTAGTTAAAATAATATAAGGTATCAATAAGGTTATCATAAGTCATTTTAAACTATCTCTGACATTGTAGGTCACAGAGACATTATAATGTTGGCGTCGGCAGACCCAACAACTTTGCTATGAAGAAAATGTATATGAAAGTGTGATTTTATAAGTAGAAGTGTTTTAGATAACAAATTAGTATTAGGAAAAACATATAATCATGATTATAATCATATAAGGTTGTAGCCTACACTTAAGATAAACAAATGTTCAGTGGAGATACCAGAAGTTATACAGGTATCCATATAGTTAATCATTTTATGTGGTATTGATGAAATATATAACAATGTGTGTGTTTCCTAGATAGACCAGTTTACAGATATACATTTATAGAGATACAGTTATATCACCAAGTTATGCAATGATGATTAATCAAACTTATACTGAGTGTATTTTACATTAGACCGAGTACCAGAATATTTAAAAGTATATAACTATCCTTACCATTATACACCTTATGAAAATAGGACGTATTAATTTAAAAGGATGGACTCAAAACATGTGTGAGACACCTGGTGGTTGAAGGTGGTATTATTTGAACTCACCAAATTTCCAGAGGAAGTTAATAATTAAGTCTCCTAACCCAATGGGAAGTGAGCCACCTCCTTTTGGGCAGAGTCATTATAATTTTTATGGTCTTATTATCTGAAATGGTATTTAGAGGCAAGGAAGATGGGAGACGAGGACCAGCGAATGAACGAAGGGAAGGAGGAGAGAGCTCAGGGGGAGAGCTCAGGGATCCACCCTGAAGGGGGGACACTGGGGGACACACACACTCCCAGACTGACACTCATGCACCATGCATGAATTAATCTCTTTACATTCATGAAAATTCCTCAACACCTAATACTTGGAACTCGGAGGTCACAAGAAGTAAATCCTCTTTAGGAGTATCCATTTTGAAACTACGGCAGCCATCTTAACTCTGGTAACTAGCCCATAGGAACTGCAGCCATCTTGGAAGGGGTAATTATGTCATGTTGATTTTATTTTGCATGATCTCTCAAATATTGATATGTTCTCACAAATATTGATGTATTGAATATTATACAGTTGATAATCATTCTCCCGAATCAATAACCGCCTTGTAGATTTTTCTCTAAAGATTCAGATTTTCATTATATTTTTCTTTTTGCATAGTCGCCACATTTATTGACAAAGCAGACATCTAATTCATTTCACAATTTTAACCACTTACTTACCTGCAGCAAAGTAACGGTTGTACGTGTGAAATACAGATGTTCTGTTTAATTGTCAAGTTCACAAGGTTATTGATTCTACCGAGAAGTTATCATGGTGGTATTATGTCAAAGGGATGGTACGCCCATTTTTGCAAGTGTTTTTATTGATTTTCAAGACGTTCATGTAACGCAATCGGTATCTTAATTTCATGTGATTATTTGTGTTTGTTTACCAATAAAATTTCTATTTTGTGTGACCACACGTCTCCGTGAATAAGTTTCACAAGTATAGACTGCGTCACATAGATTGATTTTGTATCTTAAAAATATCTTCGTTAAAAATTACTCAAGGATAATTATTGTGCGGGAAATCTGTCCTTAAAAAGGCACAACTTATTTTGAATGAAAATTCACGACAAGAAGATAAAATAAATTAACGTTAATTATAACCTGTGTCCACTCACTAGATAAATGATCAAAATATCTAAAAAAAAAATAAAAAAAAATAAAAAAAAAAATACTTAAAATTGATAGAAGTGTTTCTGTTTGCTTACAGGCCCTAAAAGTGAATGTGGTCAGTGGTTATATCTGTAAACGAGAGATTAAAGGAACAGGGCTATGAGACTAACCTGTATTTTTTTTAAAGAGTGGTTAAATTCTGTGGGAAAAAAAATCAGAGAATGTTGCGTTTACAAGCTTGTTATACCTAGGAGTGGACAGATCAATGGTGCCCAAAGGGTTAATAGGTAGGATAGTAGGACACAACAACATGTCTGCAGACAAACACATTGTGGAGGACAAGGCATGGTAAGTCGGTAATGGGGAAAGATCAGCTGAAGGGAAGACCACAGGCAATACTTTTTTTTTTTGTGGGCACAAACTCCAGCGTTTAGGAACTCTTTAGGAGATTCCCCTCTGTAAATGATTTGTATGGTTTCAAGCACCTTCAATATCTGCTGGCTCATAAAGTGATACAGGGATTTTGTACTGGAAGAAACTGAGAAAATTTTGTTTGGTGGACCACAATGACTTTAAACAGACCTTAAAAAAAACAAAAACAAAAACAAATCTTTTTACAGCCAAGCCAGTTTAGTTAATATAAGTAAGGGCTTAATGTAAACTATCAGGAGTGGCTGTAAAAAAACAAACTGTGTTAATAGATTGTTTACTATCACCCTACATTAGTACCAGCTTGATTTTCTTCCTACTTTATTTTATCGGTAGTTGTGTTCCCAGACGTGGCTGTAAAAACGTGTACACCTGTGTGAGTTAAATGTTCTTGGTGTCCGTTTGAATCTTTTCTGGTTTGCTATCTTTCAGCGATCCAGTGATTGAGGATTTCTGGAAGGGAACATTTTCATTTATCCACCAGCCTATGTATTCTATTTGTGCCCTTGTATTTCTATGGGTTTGGAAAAGCAATTCAGCAGTGGGCTGTCTCATACACAAATATCCCTGTAAATGCTCTATCTGCTTCCAGTCTAGGCAATGGGGTCTTTATTATATGGTGCAATTACTGCTGCTTCTCACTTCTCAGTTACACGGAGATATTGAATTGTGAATCATGCTTTGGACCTTGCTGATAATACCACCTTGTCTCCATGCCTTGGACTCGATTTAAAAAAGAAGCCTATTCCAGCAGATGGACTGATGAATTAAATCTAGCATCTGGAGAAAAGATTTAAAGCTAATGTTTAATCTGTTTACATATGCCTTCCTTGCCGCCCCCCCCCCCCCGCCCCCCCCAAATCATCATTAACCTGCTAATGAAAGAAATGTTTCTATTTTCATTATATACCTTATCTTATACCCAGTGACCTCAGCACTGGATCACTGTGCTTCTCTATGCAAAGCAGGCAGGGTTGGTGGAATGAGACGCTGGCAGTCTCACCATGCACAGAAAATTTCCTGCTGATCGGACAAGAAGTACAAATAAACTGAGAGTGATCAACACTGGGGTCCACAGAAACCTGCATCATTCATAGTATCTGCTGCAGCAAATCTAACTTTTAAGAAACGTCTGTAATCCATGCTTTTTTGCTAGACAGGAATATGACAGGAATATGGCAAAGTTTAAACTATGATAACATTATTCAACAAGCTAGAATTCTTCTAGATCAGTGGTTCTCAACCTGGGGGTCGGGACCCCTTCGGGGGTCGATTGATGCTTTGCCAGGGGTCACCGAATCCTGGGCTGTTCCTGAAGCCAGCACTGCTCTTTCAGCCTTTCTTGCAGCCTCCCAGCAGGGCTGTTCCTGGAGCTTTTGGCCTCCCAGCTGGGCTGTACCTGGAGCCTGTGGCCGCCCACTCAGCCTCTTCGCAGCCACCCATTCAGTTCACGGCATGGCTGTGGGGGCAGAGACTAGAGGTCAGCTGACTGGTGTGGAATGTGAAGTGAGAAGGGCTGGGGGAGACCCTATCTCCTGATTTCAGCATAGGTGTCACTACTATGAGAAATCACAAAGTTGGAGACACAGTAAAACCAGAGACACAGTGAGTAAAACTATTTAGGATAGAGAGAAATAAAAAAGGGAAAGAAAAAAAAGAGAGAGTGGTTTATCCTAAAATGTATCATAAGGGGTTTTAATACTGTATGAGTGGAAGGGACTCGGAGTGCTAAATGTCCGTGGGTTAGGGACGCAAATTACTTGTCTTGCCTTGGGTGCCGACAACCCACGCTACAAAAATAATTTTACTGTTGGGGGTTCCCACAACTTGGGAAATTTTATCAAGGGGTCATGGCGCTAGAAAGGTTGAGAACCACTGTTCTAGATCTTATTTGGAACATTTAATCTTTTTTCTGCCACCAACGTAAGGCTGATGGCTGCAGCGGCAGCTATAGCAGACAGTAATGTGTGTGTACTACTACAGCTGACTATTGGATTTCTTGCTGAAGTGATTTGGGCAGCTGTAAAGCCACCCAATCACTTCCATGGGGGCAGCAAAGTGTCACCTACTCCGCCGCCATCTCTCCTGGGCTCTGCTGCCCCTCCTGAGTGGCCATGTGCGTGCCGGCTGAGAGAGCAACAACTGATCAATTGCTGATCATCTGTGCACTGAATTAAGTTGGAAGCAGCAAGCTTCTTGTCACTTTCAGTTTCAGAGCTATCATTCCCTGGCTGCTGTGGCCATGGAAGAAGCAGAAGAAGCAGATCAAGCACAATCTGTGCTTCACAAGTTTCTTGCAGGTCTAATAGAACCTTCATGTCTTCTTAAAGTGGGAGTAAACCTATAGTAAGGTTTACCTATAAGTACAGTGAATATCTCCTAAACATGCACCCTTTAAGAGATATTTACTTGTGAAGCCACCGGTGACATCACTGGTGAATGTGCTCTGAAGGAACGGCATATCGTGCCGTTCCTTCAGAACCCTGTGCCGTGAACAGCTGCTCCTGCATCATCGTGGCTCATCCAATCAAAGGACCGGAGACCGCCAACCTGGAGGAAAGGCCAGGGGAGGATGAAAGCCCTGTCACTGTCAGCAATGACCCCGCTCTGGAGGGCTTTGTTTTAAGGTAGGCTTCCCACTAAGGGACCATCCACCGTACTACAGGGGACCACTGTGAGTAGCTGAAGCAAGTACCAGTGCAGTTTTCTCACCAACTAGGAACAGTGAAGAATTGGGAAACTTCAGCAGATGTCAAGCCAGAGACCCAGCCAGTGGAGGTGACGCTTGCAGAGCAATATTGTGTGCCAAGCCAAGGACAAAGCAGGCCAGTGGGGTGACGCTTGAGTATCTGTGAATGCCAAGCTATGGACCCAGCTGGGACATAGAGGTGATTCTTGAGGAAGATACTTAGTGAGAAGATTGGAAGAGCTCAGGAGATCCAGTGGCAGTGGATCAGAGGGTCTAAGTGATAGACTGGGAGCTCAGTTGAGTGAAGGTCTAAAAAGGAGATCGTGGATGAAGTGAAAGAGTTCATTACAACCTTTGTTAGAAACTGTTCAAGATTGTTGCCATAGGCGACAATGTATCTACACATGCAGATGTGGTGTCTGGCTGGGTGCCTTTCCCTGCATGGCTGTCTACCTATAGAAGTCTCGGAGTCTGCTAATTAACATTGCAACTAATAAAGGGTGTCCTGGCCCTAACCCCCTCTCCCACAGTTCTGTTTAAGAGAAAATAAATCTCTTTGCATTCAAGAAGTGTCTGGCACTCATGAATCTTACATTGCACCCACCATACCTTATAACCCACTCTACACAGGATGTGAGCTGTCCCTAACTCTGGAGGTCACCATTAGGCCTGCAGAGGCTCGGGACTTGGCTACATACATTATTCATTATGTAGGGGCTGGATAACCTCCCATGTTATAGCAATAAAGTTTAGGTAAAGAAAAAAAGGCTTAAAACAAAAATTTACTGGTACCATAAATTAATAAAATATAAAAACATTTTCCAAAGACCAACCGCACTTACACGCACATGAACACATGCTTCTGGAGAACTTGTGTATACAAACAACAATTGTGCTTCTCGTATAATACCGTATACCGTATTTATCGGCGTATAACACGCACTTTTTTCCCCTTAAAATCAGGGGAAAATTGTGGGTGCGTGTTATACGCCGATCCCCACTGTCTGTGTGCCAAAAAACAGCAAACGCCGCCGAAAAAGAGCGAGCGCCGCGAAAAAAAACGATCGCCGACGGAAAAAAACGAGCGCTGCTGAAAAAGACCGAGCCGAGTGCTCGGCTCCACTCGCAGTCCCGCCGTCCCGCCTCCCTGCTGTCTCTGAGAGGATGAGGAGCGAGTGCTGCCAAAAAGGACCGAGCCGAGTGCTCGGCTCCGCTCGCAGTCCCGCCCAGCTCCTTTGATGGACATAACACTCCGTCCAATGGCAGGACTGGGCGGGACTGCGAGCGGAGCCGAGCCGAGTACACAGTATACTCGGCTCGGCCTTTTTCGGAAGCGCTCGCTTCTCATCCTCAGCAGGGAGGCGGGGCGGCGTGACGAGCCGAGTACACAGGCTCTGTCTATCTCGGCAGCAGATTTAAATGGCGCAAACGGCACACA
Organism: Lithobates clamitans; assembly: GCA_037952925.1. Taxonomy (NCBI): domain Eukaryota; kingdom Metazoa; phylum Chordata; class Amphibia; order Anura; family Ranidae; genus Lithobates; species Lithobates clamitans. Next base: position 907,292 of record JBBGZY010001974.1, read on the forward strand.
GCACTGAGCAAGGCTTCTCTGGGCAAGGCTGCACTGGGCAAGGCTGCATATGACTAAGGGCAAGGCTGCTTATGACAATGGGCAAGGCTGCACTGGGCAAGGCTGCACTGGGCAGGGCTGCATATGACAATGGGCAAGGCTGAAAATGGCACTTAGCAAGGCTGCAAACAGCACTGGGCAAGCTGCAAATGGACACTGATCATTCTGCAATGATGGACAAGGCTACAGATGAACACTGATGAGGCTGCATTGATGGGCATTTAAATGTAGGTTTTTTTTTCCTTAAACTTCCCTCCTAAAAGTTTTCTTCCTTTAAAATGCCCTCCTAAACTTTGGGCGCGTGTTATACGCCGATAAATACAGTATATATTATAAGATAATATAGGTTTGATAAACAGTTATGCTAATACAGCAACTACCACCATTTTATTCTCCAAGGTCCCTGCTTTCAGAAACTATATAACTTTTGAATGTGGCAACTAATTTTCAGGCCAAAAATGTGTATTTTATCATACGCAAAAAATGGCGTGGGCCACTAAAGGGTTAAATATAAGGTTTGACTATTTAAATATCGTTTAATGAAGGAAAAGGAAAATCATTGCAAGCAAAACATTATAGAAGAGGGTATTACAAAATAGAAAATAATACAGCGAGTATATAAAGGAATCACCCCCCTTTTAAAATAATCACATGTTGCTTTGCAGCCTGAAATGGAGACACACCATTTTGTTTTATCCAGCTGTATTTACTCAGTGCAACTTATAACATCAAAGTGAAAGATATAACACTAACATATCATAAAATTTAAAAAAAAACAGAATAATTGAGATGGAAAAAGGACCACCCCCTTGTGTCAGTATTTTGTTATACCACCTTTTGCTTTAATTACAGCCTTTAGTCTTTTGGGATATGTCTCTACCAACTTTGTACATGTAGACTTTGTAATATTTTCTCACTCTTCTTTGCAGAACTGCTAAAGTTCCGTTAAATTTGATAGCGACACACATTCACCTTCTTCTCCTTTTTTCCAATGTGTATGTCAGGTCACCTTGAGGCTAGGTGACAGATGCACAACGCTGGGATCAGGAATGCACCGCAAGGTAGTGGACCCTATGACTGACTGCTGCGGATGGGAGTCAAGGTGGTAAGGAAGGCAGGGCCGCTGGAACACCAACACGGATCCCACCGGGGTTAGAGCACAAGATTCCCTAGGGCACAGAGTCTAAGAGCCAGCAGGTGTTCACCAGAGCCTCTAGTGGTGAGGATGGACTAGGCTGCAACTGGCTCCAGGTCGCGACCCCCAGGGTCCCCCAGCTCACGCCCACAGTAGGCAACAGGAGGATAGGGATAGTAAGGGAATAAGCCAAGGTCGGGGCCACAAGCAGACAAGGACAGCAGAGTTCACGCCAAAGGTTCAGGGTCACAGGCAAACAGGGATAGTCGGGGACACGCCAAACGGTCAGGGTCACGAGCAGACAGCAATAGTTGAGAACACGCCAAGGTTGGTAACAGAAACAAACGTAGAGAATACGGCAAGAAGGAAACAGGAAGCCAAACACACAAAGGTTGATCAGCAGGGCTGGCTTGCAGTGCACAGAGCTCGGGTGGAGCCATGCTAGAGGAGAGATTATAAAAGCAGTCAGGTGAGAGTCAGCTGGTCTCTAGAGATGAAAACATGAAGACAGGTAAGCTGACAGACAAACTCTATTGCATAACCATGACAGTGTAGTCATGTTTGCTGTGTGCTTTGGGTCATTGTCATGTTGGAAATTAAACCACCTTCCCATTGAAAACTTTTTAGCAGAGGGCAGCAGATTTTCTTCAAGAATTTGGTATTTTGCCCCATCCACTTTTCCTTCTATCCTGACAAGTGATCCAGTCCCTGCTGCAGAGAAACACCCCCAGGACCTTTTGGGGAAAGTGAGCAAGCATTTTGATTTTAAAAGGGGACTCTCTTTATAGCAAGTTTTTCGCTCGTAGGACACTCATCATTGGGTAACTGTGCTATATAGAATATAGTATATTTATTTTGGTATATGTAACTAAGCCCTTATATGTATATTCCTGTTGTATATTTTTCAACAGACTGACCTCTGAAGAAGACCTCGAATATATATGTTGAAACGCGTCAGCTCCATTTTTTCGATATTGACAATATTTATATGATTTTATGAAAATATGTCTGTATTTTTACTAGACTTGTAAACACTCTATATCAGAGCTCATTTTTTAACCTTTGTGTTAAATTATTTTTTGTACAATAAAACATTACTCTTTTTATACAACATTGGTCTAATATCTCCTAAAAACCCCTCCTGGGGAAATCTTTTTTTCCTATTTTTTGTTATTTGGATAGTGAGCTCTATTGGATTTTCGCCAGACATATTGTTTGGTGTTGAGGCCAAATAATTCAGTTTTAGTCTCATCTGACCGTAACACATTTTTCCATGTGGCCTCAGAATCTTCAAGGTGTATTTTTGGCAAAGCTCAGTGGTAAATGCATGTGGTATTTTTTGAGGAGTGGCATTTTTCTTGCAATCCTCCTATACAAGCCATTGGAGAATTTGTGATATTGTTGTCACATTAACACAATGACCACTATTTGTCATAAATTCCTGCAACTGCGTCAGAGTTCTTGTAGACCTCTTGGTAGCCTCTCTGACCTGTTTCCTCCGGGCTCTTTCATCCAGTACAGAGCAACGTCCTGATTCAAGGAAAAGGGTCTGTGTTGTACCAAATACCTTCCACTTCTTAATAATAGACTTCATTGTGCTTCTAGGCATCGATGAAAACTTTGACTTTTTTTGTGCCTGTCCACAACTTTATACTGGAGATCTTTTGACAGTTCCTTGCCACCCATAGTTGATTGCACTACCAGGGACTGAAATTCACCAGCAAAGCTCTTTTCATTCTGCGCTAATCAAAATGACCAAAGCTGGTCACAGTTGAAAGGCAAATAGCTTGTGTGCCATTGAGAAGTTGATTAGCTACACCTGATTGAGTTTACAAGTCATTTTTAGGAGGGGTGATCCTTTTTCCAACTCTGACTCTTTTTGATGTTTTTTTTTTTTTCTATGACATGTTGGCGATCTTTCACTTGGATGTTTTATAGGTTGCACTAAATACATGCACTTTAATATTGTATAGATTTTTTTTTGTTCTAAAATATTATATAACATAATATATTCCTGTTTCTGAGATTTAGATTGCAGTATTCAGCAGTATATGCCCAATCAGTCGGATTTAGCAGCACGGGATCTTTTTTTTTTTTTTTTTTTTTTTTTTTTGTGGAAGTGCATACATTTTGGTTCCATAATATCATTATACAGCCATAATTACAACTGAATAATGAAATTAAATTTGCTTTTGTAAACTAGCCAAGTTGTATATGCTCCTGCTGTATGGAAATGTAAAATATGAAATAACATTTTATTATGCGATTTATGAAGTGTAATTAAAATGTTCTTCCTACACGATATTCCTCCATATCTCTGCTATTTCTGGCACATCCGTGGGAGTTTTAGGTTTCAAACCTCACAGGATATGCTTTCATGGTAAGTCAGAGTGTTGATTTAGATTAATTTATGTGATTTGGAAGTTGCTAAACTTGTGACAGATTCTGACAGTGACATAGCAATGTAACCATTTGGTATGGGATGGGTCTTTCTGTAACGCTTCTTAAGAATAGGTGTGTAAGCCATTTCTTGGTAGTAAGTTTACATTTTTGCTAAAGTTGGCAAAAGATCAATCAAATGTTATCTTCAGCCTCCATAACTCCCTGTGACTATTTACAACCACTTCAGGCTATAGATATAATTTTTTTTTTCTTGGGGGTGGGCCCTGGGTACCGAGAGAAAAACAATTAGGCGCCACAGTAAATTGTTAGTGTGGCAAAATTGTGCTAACAAAGTGGATGGCTTAAAATTCGAACCTGGAAACACTGGAATGTGTTTCATGGTCAGGAGGACCAAAAAAGGTACTGATGGTCAGGAGGAGCCCGAAGAGGTACTTGGAGCAGTAATGCTGCAGCCAGGAGGCTGAATGTTATGTTCAATTCATAGTGATGGTGAGAAGTTGAACCCCTGTGTGGGATGATATGCCTATGTGAACTTTGACTTTCTTTTAAAACTATTGTAAAGTCTTTGTTATTTAAAAAAAAAAAAAAAAAGTTATACTTCCCCCTTCTGTGTAGTTGGTTTTGCACAGGGCAACCCAGATCCTCCTCTTCTCGGGTCCCTCTTCGCTGCTCCTGGCCCCTCCCTCTGGTGAGTGCCACCACAGTCAGCAGCTTCCTATGGACGCACCCGAGCCGAGTCGCAGCTCAGTGTGTCCTTTCAGACAGGGAGCCCCACCCCTCTTTCCCCTGATTGGCTGGCTGACTGAATTTGATAGACATCCGCAGGAGCCAATGGTGCCGCTGCTGTGTCTCAGCAAATCAGGAGGAGTGTCCCGGACAGCTTAGACATTCGAAGACATCGCTGGAGAGAAATGGGGCTCAGGTAAGTAATTAGGGGGCTGAGGGTGGCTGCTACACACAAGATTTTTTTATCGTAATGCATAGAATGCATTAAGATAAACCTTCTGACTTTACAACTCCTTTAAATAAAAGTGGTCAGGAAAGCCATAAAAACGATATCTGGCATGGAGTTAACTCCCTAGTGTTTTGACACTACCATTGAACTAAGAAACCCCATGTGTCACAATGCATATAGCTGGTGTCCCTTCCTTGCCACCCCCCCCCCCCCCTTGTACAGTGACTACTCTGTCTCTGACCAATTCCAGTCAGAAGCCAATGGGGGTGGCCTACCAATCACATAATCACTGTGACAGCTAATCCCAGTAGTCACATGACCATGATGTCCATGTAATGTTTCCTTCATTGCAAAATGTAAAAGGGCTGGCTCCTGCCGGCTGGAAAGGGTTAACGCATGTGAAGTGTCAATTTGATTTTCTGTTATTTCAATGAAAGGTTTAGGATAATCGAATATATTCCATCACTGACAATTGGAAAACCTTGTCAGTAGCACATCCAAGCAACAACAAAATCATAGTGTACTAAAAATACAAATAATAGTTGCACTTGAGCTAAATAAAATCAGAGATCTAATAAAAAGCAGTTAGCACAACATTGCGGAAACAATATAAAACCTAAAAATATCAAGAACAGTGCAGCGCTATCAAAAACAGATGACCTTCTAAAATTAAAGCAAAAAAGCATTCATATGAGATAAAAATCACTCCAAACAGATAATTAGTGTAAATCAACTTTGGGTGGAGTCACGATGTGTGATGTCATCGCACAGTGGGATACAGTGGCCATCTTGTTGGTTGGAAACAACACATGGGTATTTATCGCATGCCTGTTTTACCTATTTTAATGTGAGCACTTTACTTTAAATAAATGCTGTTATTAGTTTTTCCTACACTGTGCTTCTTTTCTTTCTTCTGATTAATACTTCTTGGGAGTAATTTTGGCCATCTGACTGGATTGACCTCTAAACTCGAGAGCGTTGCATGTGGAAGACGTTGGTGGACAGTCCCATACCTGAGGTTTCCATCTCCATCTATGGGTTCATATTACGCTGTTTGACTGTACCTTTTAGGCTCCATTCACACCAATGCGTTTTTTTCATGCTTTTTGCAGAAACGCAGGACATTTTTATAACATGGGTTTCTATGGAACACGATCACATCAATGTATTTTTGTGCCTCTGTGTTTGGAAAGGGTCAGGGACTTTTTTTAAAAGCAAAACCGTGCTGTTTTCGGTTCAATAGACTTCAATGGAGAAACTGCAGAAAAAGTATGTAGTGCGTTTAACGCAATTTTTCCACGTTTTGCGTTTTTAATCCACCTGACAACAGATTTGCCCCCCCCCCCAAAACAAAAACCCCATAAAAAATACAAAAATGAAAATCACTGTAAAATCGCGGAGAGCACAGCAAAAAGCACTACAGAAATGCTCAAAAGCAACATGCATAGGTGTGAATGAAGCCTAAGACCCCATACACTAGGCATGTGCATTTCGTTAGGGTCCGAATCAAAATTCGGACGAATTTTTCATTATTCGGAAATTCGGATGCATCCGAATTTCCGAATTACAAAAGTAAAGAATTTAAACGAATCCGAAAAAAAACAAACGAATTCGAAAACCTATTCGAATCGAATTCGAAAACATAATCGAATTAGAAAAAAATAGAAAACGTTAAGATAGAATATGAAATAAAAACAATAAGATAGAATATGAAATAAAAACAATAAGATAGAATATAAAATAATAAAGCAATAGAATATATATATATATATATATATATATATATATATATATATATATATATATATATATATATATATATATATATATATTTGTTTTATTATTTGTTTGATTTATATATTTTATTTTATTTTTTTTGTACCCACACTGTATTTGTCACTCATTTCATAGCTTTTTATACGCTTTACACTATTTTGTTTCTTCAGTTTATTCAGATTTAGTGCTCATTAGACTGCACTTTATTACATTTCATCACACTTTTATATTTTGTATAATTTTTCCATTTTGCCTTTTGGAACTGATGACTCATTGTTTGAGCACTTTGTACTACAAGGCGGTGGGACTGTTCACCATTTAGTTATTTACTTGGAGTCACCATCAATTATTTGCTGAGTTATTACTTATGTGCTAGTATGATACTAGCCCTTTTGCACTGAGTTTTATCTTTTGATAAGTATTTGCTGAGTTACCACATATGTGCTAGTATGATACTAGCCCTTTTGCACTGAGATTTTTCTTTTAATAAGTATTTGCTGAGTTACCACATATGTGCTAGTATGGTACTAGCCCTTTTGCACTGAGATTTTTCTTTTAATAAGTATTTGCAGAGTTACCACATATGTGCTAGTATGGTACTAGCCCTTTTGCACTGAGATTTTTCTTTTCTTCTGTTTCAGTATTCACATGATATTTTTTATGTGCTAGTATGATACTAGCCCTCATGTTCATTATACCTTTATATTTTGTATAATTTTTTCATTTTTCATTCACCTCTCTATACATTTGAGCTAGCCCCTTCCCCTGCCTCCTCCTTCCTTCCCCACTTATCACAGCGCAATCACCACTTACTTTATTCACACCACTTTTGTCTGTTTGGATCAGCCATTTAGGTGTTGCAGCAGTGCCCCTTAGCATAGGTATTTCTGACAGCGCAGGAGTTTCTTCATTATTCTTCCCCAGTGTCCATTGCAGCCTTATCCCAGTGCAGCCTTGCCCCAGTGCAGCCTTGCAGCTTGCAAAATCCTGTGATCCCCTGCGATCTGAGCTTCAAAATTGCCGACCGCGATTTGAAAATGGTGCCGCCGGAGCCAAAATACACAGAGCCGGTCCTCGGCTCTTCTCGGTGGCTCTCGTTCACTTTCGGCTCCACTCGTAGTCCCGTCCGGGAGGGGCGTGACTGTGAGCGGAGCTATCCGAACCTAGCCGAGTACACTCGGCTAGGTTCGGGCGGCGCTCAAGTGAAGCCGAAAGTGGCCGAGAAGAGCCGAGCTCAGGATCGCAATAACACGCACCCGTGATTTTCCTCTGATTTTAAGGGGAAAAAAGTGCTTGTTATACGCCGATAAATACGGTATGTATATATATATATTTTTTTCTATGCTGGTCTATTGTTTTTCTATTATTTTCTATTCTTTTCTAATCTTTTCTATTTGAATGCAAAATCATTCTATACGAAATTCAAATAATATAAAAGAATAGCATAGAAAAACAGAACAGAATAGAAAAAAATATAAAATATTCTATTCTAATCTTTTCTATTCAAATTCATTCTGTACCAAATTCCAATTTTTTTATTTTTATATATATATATATCTATCTATATATATATATATATATATATAGATATATATATATATATATCTATATATATATATATATATCTATATATATATATATATATCTATATATATATATATATATATATATATATATATATATATATATATATATATATATATATATATATAGATATATATATATAGATATATATCTATATATAGATATAGATAGATAGATAAATATATATATAATATTTCTTTCTATTCGTTTTTCTATTCTATTCTTTTCTATTAGAATTTGATTTCATTCTATTTCTATATAACTATTTTCTGAAATTCGAATTTTGTATAGAATGAATTTGAATTCAAATAGAAAAGATCAGAATATAATAGAAAAACAATAGAACAGAATAGAAAAAATAGTATATATATATATATACATATATATATATATATATATATATATATATATATATATATATATATATATATATATATATCTTCCAAAATTCGAATTTCGTATAAAATGAATTTGAATAGAAAAGATTAAAATAGAGTAGAAAGAATAGACTAGAAAAACAATAGAACAGAATAGAATAAGATATAATATATATATTATATTTTATTCTGTTCTGTTCTATTGTTTTTCTAGTCTATTCTTTTCTATTCAAATTCATTCTATACGAAATTCGAATTTCAGAAGCCATCTTCCGAAATTCGAATTTCATATAGAATGAATTCAAATTCGAATAGAAAAGTTTAGAATAGAATAAAAAAGAATAGCATAGAAAAACAATGAAACAGAATAGAAAAAAATATAATTTATATATATTATATTTTATTCTCTTCTGTTCTATTGTTTTTCTAGTCTATTCTATTTCTATTATTTTCTATTCTAATCTTTTTATTCAAATTCATTCTATATGAAATTCTAATTTTAGAAGCCATCTTCCGAAATTCGAATTTCGCATAGAATTAATTCAAATTTGAATAGAAAAGTTTAGAATAGAATAGAAAAGAATAGCATAGAAAAACAATGGAACAGAATAGAAAAAAAATATAATATATATATTTAACCATCTTCCAAAATTGGAATTTGGTACAGAATGAATTCGAATTCAAATAGAAAAGATTAGAATACAATATATTATATTTTTTTCTATTCTGTTCTATTGTTTTTCTATGCTATTCTTTTATACTTTCTACTCTATCCTAATCTTTTCTATTGGAATTCGATTTCATTCTATACGAATTTCAAATTTTGCAAAATGGTTATATATAGTTTACTTTTTCAAATTCAGTTATTGTTTTTTTCGAATGCGGTAGAATTTTTTCGAATTTTATAGTTTTTTTCGAGTGTGGTAGAATTTTTTCGAATTTGATATTTTTTTCGAATGTAGTAAATTTTTTTTTGAATTTGATAGTTTTTTTCGAATGTGGTAGAATTTTTTCGAATTTGACAGCTTTTTTCAAATGTGTTAGAATTTTTTCGAATTTGATATTTTTTTCGAATGTAGTAAATTTTTTTTTTGAATTTGATAGTTTTTTTTCGAATGTGGTAGAATTTTTTCGAATTTGATAGTTTTTTTTCGAATACGGTTGAATTTTTTCGAATGCGGTCAAATTTTTTCGAATTCGAAACGAAACAAATTCTGAAAACGAATGTAATGAATGCAACGAATTTAACTAAACGAATTTAGTTAAATAACGAATCGAAACTAAACTAAACAAATTTTTTCATCCTGCACATGTCTACCATACACACTATTAGATTTTCTGCAGACTTTTGTCTTCAGATTTACCAAAACCATATAATATGAGATCAAACCTTAAGAGTTTTTCAATTTGTATGTAATCAGGCAGGCCCTTGCACTACATGGTTTTTGTAAATCTGAAGACAAAAATCTGCAAAAAATCTAATCGTTTGTATAGGGTCTTAAGCCTCGTACACATGGTACAATTGTTGGCCAACCGAGCATCTGATTTTTGTCAAAAGGGCGTGTGCCTGGATCTTGTTTTGCATACTAACGTTACTCAATTGTCGTGCCACAAACACGAATGTAGTGACGTACTACGAGGAATTTCAGCTCTTAAGCGCCACCCTCTGCTAATTTCGCGTTTGGTGAGCATTGCTTCCGAGTATGTGTGTTTGTACTTTCCACTTTTTGTGTGATGGATTTGTGTACTGACCATACGAAAATCAGGCGTTGAGCCTTTGTCTGCCGAAAATTTACTAGCCTGCCATCCAACATTTGTTGGCCCGAAAATTGGACAGCAATTGTCTAAAGGAGCGTACTAACGGTAAGAATTTAGGACAACAGTCTGTCAACACACAATCCGCTTCCAACAATCGAACCTTGTACGAGGCTTTAGAATGG